>JAABOM020063118.1:0-43464 GCA_011800125.2 Solanum clarkiae | reverse complement strand
ATTTCATGCTGCAGGTACAGGTGCTAGTAGATCTCCCCAGTAGGAGTACAGGACATTCAGTTGTGGTTACCAAGCTCTAGGTTGCTTCAGAGCTTTGCATGTCTAGAGCTTATATGTTTGTTTTGTACAGATAGTTGAGGCGGGGCTGTCCCGACCCCTATCAGATGTCTTTCTTTATTTAGAGGCTTTGTAGACTATGTAAAGTAAAATGTGATCATATCTCGTACTTTAAATACCGTGGCCCCAACGGCCTAGTCATATGCATTTCCTTTATGCTTGTTATCACTGTTTATCTGCTTCAAGCATGTCAAAGGTAGAAATCTCTTATAATACATATAGGAAGCACATGAATATAGGTTGGTTCTCCGAGCCTTATCGACAATGGGTGTCAGTCCGCCCTAACGGGACTTGGGCATGACACATTTCTTCCATTTCTGCACCTCTAACAAGGTTGTCACCTAAGGCAACCAAGTTCTAATGGAATGATGCATGTGAAAGTAGCTTCCAGGAGCTGAAAAATAAGCTAACTTCTGCACTTGTGCTAGTACTTCCAAAAGGCACCGAGGGGTATGAAGTATGTTACGATACTTTAGGAGTTGTCTTAGGGTGTATGCTGACACAGCATGGTAGGGTAATTGCTTATGCATCTAGACAACTATGACCACATGAGAAAAGCTATCCAACATATGATCTTGAGCTAACAACGATTGTGTTTGCTTTGAAAATATGTTGCCACTATTTGTATGGGGTTCACGTTGACATATACACTGATAATAAGAGCCTACAATGCATCTTAAAGCAGAAAGACCTAAACTTAAGACAGCGCAGGTGGCTAGAGCTAATGAAGGATTATGACGTTGATATACTTTACCACTCGGGGAAGGCAAATGTGGTAGCCGATGGTCTGAGCTGTAAGACAATTATGAACACTGGTGATCAAGCTGTGGTAAGTCGAGGAGTGGCTAAGGATTTACGACAAGCTAGTTTGGGAGTTCACCTTCTTGAGACTTCAAAGGAAGGGGTTGTAATGCATAATGTTGCGGTGTCTTCATTGGTAATAGAGGTGAAAGAAAAATAATTCGAGGATCTTGTTCTACGATAGCTTAAGGAAAAGGTGAGTCAGGGTACGATAAAGGGCTTTAAAAAAACCTTACACATAATGGAGTACTTTACTGCCAAAGTAGATTATGTGTGCCTGATATTAATGGAATAAGAAAGAGGATAATGGAAGAATCCCATCATTCCCGATATTCCATCCATCCAGGATCAACTAAGATGTACCATGACCTGAAGGGAATGTTTTGGTGGAGAGGCATGAAAAGGGACCTTGCAGGATTTATGGCTCAGTTTCCAAATTGCCAACAAGTAAAAGTAGAATACCAAAAGCCAGGAGGTTATATGCATTATGTAGAGCTTCCAACATGGAAGTGGGATATGATCAATATGGATTTTGTTATCGAGTTGCCTCACTCATTTCAGAAGTTTGACTCCATATGGGTAATAGTTGATAGACTCACAAAGTCAGCACACTTCTTTACAGTCATGAGTGATTATACAGCTGAAGAGAATGCCAAGCTATACATCAAAGAAATAGTCAGGCTACATGGAGTCCCAATCTCCATTATCTCTGATCGAGGGGCTCAATTTACTGCAAAGTTTTGAAAGTCCTTCCAATGGAGTTTAGGGACACAAGTGAATTTGAGTACAGCTTTCCACCCTCAAACAGATGGTCAAGCAGAATGCACCATTCAGACACTTGAAGATATGTTGCGAGCTTGTGCATTGGACTTTAAAGGTAGTTGAGCGGACCATTTGCCACTTATTGAATTTGCCTCTAATAATAACTACAACGCGAGTATCAAGATGTCACCTTAGGAAGCTTTCTATGGGAGGAAATGTAGGTCGCCAATTGGATGGTTTGAAGTGGGTGAAACCACCTGCTTGGGCCAGATCTAGTACAACAAGCCATGGAAAAAGTTTAGGTAATACAATAGCAGCTAGAAATAGCCCAAAGTCATCACAAGTCATATGCGGATGCTAGTAGGAGAGGACTGGAATTCTCAGTAGGGGATTGGGTATTTTTAAAGGTGTCTCCAATGAAAGGGGTTATGAGATTTGGTAAGAAAGGAGAACTGATCCCGAGTTACATAGGGGCATATAAAATTGTTAAGAGGTTCGAGTAGGTTGCATATGAACTAGAGCTACCCCAGGAGCATTAAATGGTTCATCCTATTTTTCATGTCTCGATGCTTTGAAAATGCATAGGTGACCCATCCTGTATCACTCCTATTGAGGATGTGAAGGTTACAGGAGATCTCACCTATTTAGAGGTACCTGTTGCTATTCTAGATTGTCAAGTTAAGAAGCTAAGGAATAAAGAAATAGCTTGAGTGAAGATACTTTGGGGGAACCAGCAAGCAGAAAAATAATATGAGAGGCTGAGGATGTGATGAAATTAAAATACCTTTACTTATTTGAAGTTAAAGAGGAAGTCCAACATGCATAATTGGGACACTAATAGGTACGTGTGATTGAATTCTTAGTGTGTTGTTAAACGTTTGTGTAAGTAAAGATTTAAACTTGGTTAAGATACCCAATTGTTCTAACATTCGAGGACGAATGTTCCTAAGGGCGGAGGATGTAACACCCCACATCTTACAATACTAGTACTATGCAAATGAAACATGATATGGTTTGGTAAATTAGTGCCCATTTTTAAAAGTGCTTGAATCACAAATTAGAGGGTGATATGTATGTCTAACGCTGAAGAGGGTCGAGTGTAAATAAGATTTATGTCAAATTCAGGATATCACAACCTAAAATAAAGTGAGATAATTGAGTTTCTTGTAGGATTTACGAAGCTAGCAGGTGAGTTACCTACTTGCTTAGCTTATATTACTAGCTAAACGGAGATGAGGACCGACGTCGAATTTGTCCAATTTTGATTATGAATAAAGTCTGTGTTAAGGGTGTAACTTTTGCCCATGTTTTATCATCAAAAATGGACAATACTACAGCCAAGGCCTATCAACTTTGAGACCCATTTAGGCCCAAGTATGAGGGCCAAGCTGCTGCATCACCAACTTCTTAATGTACTAATATGTGGTCAAAAGTGCAAGAAAAAGTTGGCCAAAGAGACCCTTTAGAAAGGGCTCAAAACAGCCCCTTATGTCATTTCACTTGAAACAATTTTTCAGCTTTCCTAAAGACTCCTTTTCTCTCTTTACTTCACTTCACAAGGCAGCCAATATAAACCTCTAGGGTTCTTGAAGGAAAACTGAACCTTGAAGGCTAAGTTAAGTGGAAATATCCATGTAATTGTTATACTTATCCTATGATAAATAAGAAATATATGCTAGTTATGCTTACTGAAATTGTTGGACAGCATGTGTTCCAAAAGTTATTGTACATTTTTCTTGTTTATTTGGAAGCTTTTCTCTTTTTGGTTGGATTTATTATGAAGGTAGGCTACTGGTCTTAATGAGTATTGGTTCTATAATGATATATAAAGGCTGATGCACCATTTTTACAGTCCACGAAAGTGAGTTCTTGTGTGATATCATAATTGTGCTCGTAATTGGAACTTGTGGACTGATTGATTGAGGACTATGGTCTCACGTACTCTACCTATTTTGAGGACTATTTTTGAACTATTTTAGGAATGGTTTTATTTTTATATATGGTGGGTACTGTTTGGTTAAAATTGTAACAGGTTAGGAATTGTTGTCGTCAAAATGTAGCGAAGGGATGTAACGTTATGCTGCCCATTTGTATGTTGTGTAGAATTGTTATATGTTGTGCCTTGTGGGCTGTTGTAGGACTTTTATGGAACTAAAACAAGTTGTACATGATATGTATATGAGAATGTGTGTTAGAAAATACGATTAGGGGCTGAAAGGTTGAAAGGATACACTCGGGTTTATAATTATCCGCTTGCTGCCCATATATTATTTTTCATGAGATTGGGCTGCCAAGATATATCTGTTGGCTTCTAATGCTAGTTTGTTTACCTACTATGTTATAGATAAATGTTTTGGGGAAGGTAACGTTATCTCAAGATAATAACGAGGTCATACATCGAGGTATGTAAGGCTACTTGATTTCGTATATTTGGCATGAAACACAGATCCCTCCTAGGAACATAAAGGCACTTACCAACTCCGACACAACTATTAACTGTGTCTCAACTCTTTCACATGTTCATATACTCCCATACGTAGTCACCTTTAAATCTGCATACATACTTGGATACCAAGATATACGAATTCGTTCTACTAAATAAAGTTCATGTGTTGTTCTACCTCTTATGCGTTTATTTATTTATGTAACTCACTCCTTTATTTGGGATGTTGTATTTTGTGAGTATTTACATGTCGTATGTTGCATCTACAGTCCTACAGCTCCAATATTACGACCACCAAAAGAATCATCTCAAAGGTAATTGAAAGATAAAGTAAACTATATTGCTTGTCGATGGATGGTAACCCGAGGAGTGGAAGAATTACCTAGCCAGGATCGATCCTATCATGGGGGGTAGCCCAAGGGGTGAAAGAAAAAGCCTAGCCAGGGCTGATCCCAATATATATTTACCACTGATCAGTTGGTCATTTATATTTCATGTTGTGGACAGATTATACAATAAAGGTAAAGTAATAAAAAGAACATAAAGTACGTGATCCCACAGTAGAACTAAAGGTGGTCTCTTATCCTACACCAGCGCATAGTTTCATTTGTGTTGTTACTTCGTATATAGTATTTCCTACCTTATATATTCAGTACATTATCCCTAACTGACGTCCCTTACGGGGGACCTGCATTTCATGTTTGTAGGTACAGGTGCTAGTAGATCTCCCCAGTAGGAGTACAGGATATCCAGCTATTATTACTAAGCTGCAGGTTACGTCGGAGTTTTTTGTGTCTAGTTATTATAATTTTGTATTGTATAGTTAGCCGAGGCGGGGCCAGTCTCGACCTTTATTAGATACTCTTTCTTGTCTAGAGGCTTTGTAGACTATGTAAATTAAAGTGTGGCCATGTCTCGTATTTTAGACACCGTGGCCCCAACGGCCTAGCCATGTTTATTTCCTTTTGGCTTGTTATTTACTTAAAGGCATGTTGAATGTAGAAATCCCTTATAATATGTATAGAAAGCGCATAGATACAGGTTGGTTCTCCTGGGACATATCGACAACGGGTGCCAGTCCTCCTTAATAGGATTTTGGCCATGACAGCAGCACTGGTGTATGCACTTAAAATCTTGTGCCTCTACTTGTATGGAGTGCATGTGGATTTGTTCACCGACCATAAGAGCTTGAAGTATGTCTTCTATTAGAAGGAGCTTAACTTACAATGAAAATGTTTGGAGTAGTTCAAGGATTATGAGATGAGCATTCTCTATGTCTAGGTAAAGCTAACATTATTGTTAACGCTCTTAGAAGATTGTCAGTGGGTATCACTATCCATGTGGAGGAAGAAAAGAAAGAGTTAGTGAAGGAAGTGCATAGATTAGCTCGATTGGGAGTTCAACTTGAGGAGATTAATGAGGGAGGAGTCAATGTCCAGAGTGGATCTGCATCATCCCTTGTGGTAGGGGTGAAGGAGAAGCAAGATTGAGGCCCCTTCATACTCTAATTTAAGGAGGTCGTCTACAAACAAAAAGTGATGGTCCTGTCCCAAGGGGGATATGGGGTGTTGAGATACCAAAGTAGGTTATATGTTCTTGATGTTGATGGTCTAAGAGAGAGAATCATGGACAAAGCTCATACCTCTAGGTATTCCATCCATCCTAGCTCTACTAAGATGTACCATGACTTAAGTCTATTGGAGGAGTGGGATGAAGAGGGATATCACTGAGTTTGTTTCTAAGTGCCCGAACTACCAGCAAGTCAAAGTTGAGCATCAATAGCCATGTGGATTGTCACAGAACTTTGAGATTCCTGCATGGAAGTGGGAGATGATCAACATTTGACTTCATTATTAGTCTACCGAGGTCCTAAAAGTAGACTCGATATTGTTGATAATGGATAGAATGACTAAGTCAGCTCACTCATTTGTAGTCAAGACAACAAACACTACGGAGGAGTATGCCAAGTCATACATCCAAGAGATTGTGAGACTGAAACACCCCTCATGTGTTTCAGAATGCCCCGTAAATTGCAATTTTCATATATCTCAAAGTCAATGCATGATTTCAATAAATTTGACTTCATATTCTTGATCGCGGGCAAAATGGAGTGGGAAATGGGTATAACCTGGATTTTAGAAGACCCATAGTGAAAAATAGTTTTCGCTAATTTTTCAATTTCCAGTGTCTGTCCTCACCCAGGCTACAATGCGCATGGGGAGAGGATTTGTTATGCCTTTATTATTAAATAATGTATTCACTTTGAAAAAGGTATTCCCTCAAGATAAAATCAACCCATACTTTAGAACTCTTGGACTTGAGTTTGTGTCGATAGAGAAATCAATTTTCTTGAATCGTAGGAAGGAATGAGGGAGGAGTTCATTTTAGTACCATTTATTTAATTTTATGAAACTATGCATGTTATACAAGCCTTGATAATAATTATTATATGTGAACAATATAATTAAGAAAGGAAAAAGAGAAAATTAGGGCAGCCACCTTATTGGACCATTTTTCTCTTAAGATACTTTTGACATAAAATATGTTTTCTCCAAACTAAGTTGGTTTAATGACCTTATAAAATCTTATAAACTCTCTAACCTTATATTTAACAAATATACACGAAATAAATTAGTTCCTTAGAGCAAAGTTGAGAAATCTTCTATCCTTTAGTAAGTGGTTGAATTTTGTCTTTAAATTGCATAGTGTGTAGTAATTGTGGGATATCTCGTTGTATATTGTTGTGTTTTTAGTGTGTAAATATATTTTGAAAATTTAATTTATATATCTACAAGGTTTATATTTATGTGAAAATCTAAATCCATTTGTATGGGATCGAAAGAAGTCTTGGAACACAGTGAAATTTCTGGCCAATTTTCTATTTGAGAAGCCTTCTATATATTGTTGTTAGTGTTTTAATTATATCTTAATGTGTGAGCTTTAATTTGTGATGGTTCTTAGTTCTTTGCAACCCAAGACATGTATCTACAACTCTTACGTTTTTGTTGAGACCTAATTTTGTAGTTATGGATTCAAAATAGTGGACGTAAGTTAGGACAGGTTTTGTCCAGAGTTTTGACATGGAAATCCCTGGTGGTGTGCTGTTAGCATTTCGATTGTAAATACTTGTACAAAGAGTATTTTCAAGTGATTATTAATCCTTTGCAACCTATATTCATATACCTACAGTTTTCATGTGGCCTAGAAAGCCTAGTTTTACCATTCACCAATTCAAAATCTACTTGCATTGCAAGGCAGTAGAGTTGCTAAGAAGAGCGTAATTTACAGAAATAGGACTCAGTGTTGGCATTTATCTTGTTACTTTATACCTGTTGAAAGTGTGAAATAATAAATGAGCATGTAAATGAGTATTAAGGTGCTCACACTCTTGTACTATCTTGAGAAAATTGATTGAAGAAACGGATGTCATATTGATCCACGACTAGGAATCGTTGGGTCGATTGCGTGCTAAAAGGTTCAAGTTTGTATAAAAACTTGTTCTTGTGCCTTTTTCACCTGCTAGTATATTTGAATGTTATCTTGGTATCTCAGCTATGTTCTTTTCATTTTATCTGGTTGTGTTGATATATTTTAGGACTTCACAGAACCTATTTAATTCGCCCATTTATATTAATTACCTGATCACTTGACATCCTTGTGGACTTTGTCCTTCTTGTGATTGTGACTTTGTCGCCATTGGCATGCCTCTTGTTTGGATCAATTTCCATCTTGATTGTGAATTTTTGGCCCATCCTAAGTATGGAAGCAGTCCATTTTATGTACGAACTAGAAAGTCACTCTTAATATAGTTCTTGGTTCTCTTGATAATTGGTTTTCACCCCTCTTGATACAAGTCTTTGGCCTTCCTTGATACTTGATTATGTTTGGTGTGATGACATGACCTACATACTAGAAAAAACTTTATATTTGAATGTCCTGTAAAAAGATTTCTAGAAACCCTTGATATTTAGATCTTTAAATATCCTATATGATACTATTGATGTATTTGTTTACTTGGTCTATTTACTATACTCCAATTGTATTGTCCTTTGACTTAAGAAGGGTAAATTGAGGGATTTAAGGTTCTCAGCTTTTAGCTTTTACACGATTAAGCTTCATGCTTAGCGATAGTTGTTTCTATCATAGGGAGTACACGAGATGATGCTTGAGGATGGCCATTGAAGATAAATTTTGGGAACTGTGTAGAAAATCACATTTGCATCTAGACATAGATATTGTAGTAGTTTTGCGACATGTACATGATTCTCCTATTGTATATGTATGTATAAATTTGAAAGGCTAGTATAAATTATGGCACCATGGTTTGTAAGTTTATGTTTTCGCTTGTTTAGTTAAATTTGAGCCGGCGAGCTTGTTTCTATAGTAAAATGCTAGTTATGTTATGATGATTGTATGAAACGAAACTAGTACATTTTATGTCCTTGGATATTAACATTAGTAATACTTTTCAATGTGCTACAACAATATGGGCAATATATGAATATCTCGCAAGATAGTAGTTTAAATTACTTGCAAGGTACTTACTCCAAAAACATGAGCCAGAAATCAACTAAACCACCTTTAGAACGAAATGCTATACCTTTAACTATTTTTAACTTATTACTTAAATATGATTAATATGTCATGATTTAAATCCTTTGTATGCTAGTAAGTGTTATATAAGCTTAGAATATATAGAAGTGGCATCCTCCCATGAAGGTTGCCACAAGTGTTGGTATTAGAGCCCAGGCTTAGCATTCTATGACTTTTGATGTGAATTACTTGTATACTTGTCTATTTGGTAAAAGCTCTCAGCTATGTTATTTATTCAGTTACATGATTAATATTATTTTAGTGCCTGTAAAGTGCATGTGCATCATGTACATGTCCCCAATGCAACGTGATCTTCTCTTTTGAAGGAACTAAATTATGGCCTCTTATGCAAATAGACCTATGGAAGAAGCATGAGAAGGATCAGATAACTTTTATTCTCAACCTCGTGCACTAGAAGGGGTGGACGAATATCTTTCGGATCAATACGTCCCCCACACTAGTAGATTGGAAGTGGGAAACCAAGGTGTAAGACCTATCTCACATTCTTAGATGAGTCATAGTACTCAAGTTATGAATCCCTCTTTCCAACAGATGGCACCATATGGCTGAAGAGATGCATGATCCTAATGGGATAAACTTTGAGAAAATGAGGAAAATGGGTGCAGTAGAATTTGAAGGTACTGTTGATCCCACTGATGCGGAACAATGGTTGGAATGCATGGAGAGGTTGTTTAAGTAACTGGAGTGTTCAGATGTTGCAAAATTTAAGTATATTGTTTCACTATTACAAAAGGATGCTTATGATTGGTGGGTGAGTGTTCCAAATGCCAAGGTAAAACCTTCAGTTCTTACATGTAATGATTTTGTTAAGGAGTTTCATATGAAGTATGTTCCACCTGCCTACTGTGATGCTAAGAAAAAGGAGCTTTCAAGTTTGAGGTAGTGGGGCATGTATATTGCTGAATATCAACAAAAGTTCTTAAGGCTTTCTAGTTATGCTGGAGATATTATTAAAGAGGAGAAAGATAACTTTAGAAGATTTGAAGATGACTTAAAAGATTCTATCAGAAAGAATGTGGCAATCTTGCAACATGAGAACTTCTATAGATTACTTTCCGCTGCTCTTACCTGGGAGAGATTTGATAAGGAAGAATTAGTAGACATGAAAATAAAATTTGAAAACCTATATCAGATATCGTAGATCCATACAAAAGGGGAAGGTTTGATGATTCGAAGGCTAGTGGTATTAACAAGTCATCTCAATCAAAGGAAAACAGATCAAATTATTCCATAGGTAGCACTCCAAATAATGGAGATCAAATTATTCCATAGGTAGCACTCCAAATAATGGCCAAGGTAGGACTCCTGTATCTACGTGTGAACAACGTGGGAAGAATCATTATGGTGTTTGCAGGAGAGCTTTTCGTGAGTGTTTTAACTGCGGCAGCTTAGATCATAAAGTGAAGGACTGTCCTAAACAGGTTCCTTCCTTGCACATTAAAAGCTCGGTTCAGAAGCCTTCTACTACTCCTTCTCAAACCAATAGGGGTGCAAGACCAAAAACATCTAAGAAGCTATAGTAAGTGGAGTGAATCAACCTAGTGGGCCAAGGACTACGACAAGAGCTTATGCTACGAAACTGAGGGATGATCAAGATGGCCAAGACATGGTTTTTGGTAAATTTCACTTATTTGGCTTATGTGTGTTTACATTGTTTGATCCTGGTTCTACATATTCTTATATTTGTTCATCACTCATTCTTCCTGAAAATGTGAAATCTTTGAGGCTTCATTATAATGTGCTTTTGAAAGTCCCTTGGGCTACTGAGTTGTCTGTAATCGAATTTACCGAGCTTGTCCCTTCTTGATCGGAGACCTAGTTTTCCAGGCGGATTTGATTAAAATGTCCTTCCAAGATTTTGATGTTATTATTGGGATAGATTGGCTTTATAAATATCATGTAGTAGTGGACTATAGATCAAAGCATGCGACTTTTAAGGACCATGCATTTTCTCATAATATTGTAAAAGGTGAAAGAACACTGACATCTAGTATTATTTCTGTGGCCTTGGAATGAAAGATGATCCGGCAAGGTTGTGACGCATATCTTGCTCATATACAGGATATACACTTGGAGAGACCTAGTCTTAAAGATATACCTACTGTCTGCGACTTTCCAGAAGTCTTCCTAGAAAATTTTCCTGGGTTACCCCCGGAAAGGGAAGAATTTCCGGTCTAGCTTATTCCTGGATCTACTCCTATTTTCATTACTCCTTATAGAATGGCCCCAGCAGAACTAAAAAAGTTGAAAACTCAATTGTGAGAACTTCTTCAGAAGGGTTTTTATCCATCCCAGTGTCTCTCCTTGGGGAGCCCCTGTTTTATTTGTAAAGAAGAAGGATGGAACTCTTAGATTGTGTATTGACTACAGACATCTCAACAAAATAATAGTCAAGAATAGATATCCACTTCCATAGATTGATGATTTATTTGATCAGTTGAAGAGTGCTAATATATACTCAAAGATTGATTTGAGGTCTAGGTATCATCAACTGCGCGTTAAAGAGAAAGATATTCATAAAACTACTTTTAGAACTCAGTATAATCATTATGAATTTTTGATGATGCCACTCGGATTGAATAATGCTCCCGAAATATTCATAGACCTAATGAATCAAATATTCAGCCATATTTAGACCAATTTATGGTAGTTTTTATAGATGATATTTTAGTGTATTCTAAGGGTAATTAAGATCATGATAAGTATCTCCGAATTTTGTTGCAAATTTTGAAGGAGAAAGAACTTTATGCAAAACTTTCCTAGTGTGAATTTTGGCTGAATGAAGTGACCTTTTTTGGGACACATCGTGTCAGCAGAAGGTGTAAAGGTGGATCTTAGTAAAATCCAAGCAATTGTTGAATGGAAGCCTCCCAGAAGTCCAACCAAAGTAAGAAGCTTCCTAGGCTTGGCGGGATACTATAGGAGGTTCATGAAAGGCTTCTCCATTATAGCCTCCCCTTTAACCAATCTTTAACCAATCTCTTGAAGAAAGAAGAAAAGTTCATCTGGAATGTCAAATACCAAGAGTTTTTGAAACTCTTCAATCCTTATTGACGCAAGCTCCAGTACTTACTCTACCAATAGAGGGGAAGGAGTATGTGATATATAGTGATGCATCTCATCGTGGTCTAGGGTGCATTTTGACACAAGAAGGAAAAGTTATTTCTTATGCCTCTCAGAAATTAAAACCACATGAATTGAATTATCCTACTCATGATCTAGAACTTGTTGTTATAGTATTTTCCTTAAAGATATGGAGACATTATCTGTATAGAGAAAAATGCTACATAATCACCGATCACAAAAGCCTAAAATACTTGGGTACATAAATGGAGTTGAACCTAAGGCAATGTAAATAGCTTGAGCTCATTAAGGATTATGATTGCACAATCAATTATCATCCAGGAAAAACTAATATTGTTGGAGATGCTTTAAGTCGTAAGTCCTTTGCAAGCCTGTCCTTTAGTCCCCTGCCTTTGTTTGTTGAGTTAAGAGCAATGAATTCTCGTATTGTACTTTATTCATCTAGATCGATTATTTTCCAACTGCAAGTTAAACTCGTATCGCTTGAGCAAGTTAGAGACACACAAAAGTTAGATGAGAAACTCATGAAGCTAACCAAAAAGGTTCAAGCTGGAGAAAAACATGCTTTTTCATTAACAGAGGATGGTGTCTTATCTTATCAAGATAGGTTGTGTGTCCCTAATGATGAAAGGCTGAAAAGAGAAATTTTGAATAAAGCACACTTTCATCATATATTATGCCCCCTGGAGGTGCGAAAATGTACCGGACCCTTAAAGAACACTATTGGTGGAATGGTATGAAGAAAGACATTGCAGAGTACATTTCAAAATGTTTGGTTTGTCAATAAATAAAAGCAGAACATCAAGTTCTAGTTGTCTACTCCAACACTTGCCGATGATAGAATGGAAATGGGAGAGAACAACAATGGACTTTGTTTCTGGACTTCCTTGCACTCAAAAGAACCATGATGCAATATGGGTAATAGTGGATAGATTAATGAAGAGTGCTCATTTTTTAGCAATCAAGATGGATTATTCACTTGATAGATTAGCAGAACTATACATTAATGAGATTGTAAGGCAGCACGGAATCCCTATCTTTATTGTCTCCGACTGAAACCCAAGGTTTACATCTAGATTTTAGTCTAGCTTGCAGGAGGCTTTGGGTACCAAGTTAAATTTTAGTACCTCATTTCACCTCATATAGACAGGCAGTCAGAAAGAGTAATACAAATTATGGAGGATATGCTTCGAGCATGCATCATGGAGTTTGAGGGTAGTTTTGACAAACATTTAGCGTTAGTAGAATTTGCTTGCTGTAGTAGCTACCAATCGAGTCTTGGAATGCCTACGTTTGAAGCTTTATATGGAAGAAAATGTCAGACTCCTTTTTGTTAGAGTGAAGTTGGTGAAATAAAACTTACTGGTCCTGAAATTGTACAGCAAACAGAAAACAAGGTAAAGGTGATCAAGGATCGTCTAAAGATCGCTTCGGATAGGCAAAAATCATATGTTGATCTTAAAAGGCATGATATTGAGTATCAAGTTGGAGTTAAGGTATTCTTTAAAGTATCTTCATGGAAGAAGATTATGAGATTTGGCCGAAAGGAAAAACATAGTCCCTGATTTATCGGACCCTATGAAATACTTGAAAGAGTGGGACCAGTTGCATATAAATTAGCATTACCACCCAAGTTGGACAAGATCCACAATTTATTCCACGTGTCAATGCTCAGAAGATATCGTTCTGACCCCTCTCATATCCTACCAGTTGAATCTATTGAGGTTAATCAAGATTTGACGTATGACGAGCGAATGGTCTATATTCAAGATCGGGAAATAAAAGAACTCAGAAACAAGAAAATTCCCTTAGTAAAGGTAATTTAGAGGAACCACTAAAGAGAAGAAGCTATCTGGAAGAGGGAAGAAGGCATGAAGACCCAATATCCACACTTATTTCGAGACTAGCATAAGGTAAATTTTGAAGCGAAATTTCATAAGGGGGAGAGAGTAATAATTCTCTTATTATTAAATAATGTATTCACTTTAAAAAAGGTATTCCCTCAATATAAAATCAACCCTTTATTTCACAACTCTTTGACTTGAGTTTGTGTCGTCAGAGAAATCGATTTTCTTGAATTGTAGAAAGGAATGAGGGAGAGGTTCGTTTTAGTGCAATTTATTCACCTTTATGAAGTTATAAATGTTTGACAAGTCTAAATAATAGTTATTATGTGTGAACAAAATAATTAAGGAAGAAGAAAGAGAAAATTAGGGCAGTCACCACATTGAACCATTTTTCTCTACTTTTCACATAAAATATGTTTTCCCCAAACTAAGTTGGTTTAATGACCGTATAAAAGATTATAAACCCTCTCATAACCTCATATTTGAAAAACATACACGAAATAAATCACTTCCTTGGAGCAAAGTTGAGAAATCCTCTATCCTTTGGTAAATAGTTGAATTTGGTCTTTATATTGCACAATGTGTAGTAATTGTGGAATATCTCATTGAATATAGTTGTGATTTTAGTGTCTAAATATGTTTTGGAAATCTAATTCATATAACTACAGTTTTTATGTTAATGTGAAAATCTAAATCCATTTGTATGGTATCAAAAGAAGGTGTGAAACATAGTGAAAGTTCTGGCAAGTTTTCTGTCTGAGAAGCTTTCTATATACTGTTGTTAGTGTTTTAATCACATCTTGAAGTGTAAGATGTAACTTATGATGCTTCTTAGTTCTTTACAACCCCAGTACATGTATCTACAACTCTTGTGTTTGTGTTGCAACCTAATTTTGTTGTTATGAAACAGTGGATGTAAGGTAGGACAAATTCTGTCCAGAGTTTTGACATAGAAATCCCTGGGGGTGTGCTGTTAGTGTTTCAGTAGTAAATACTTGTAAAAATAGTATTTTGAAGTGATTCTTAATCTTTTGCAACCTATATTCATGTACCTACAGTTTTCATGTAGATCGGAAAGCCTAGTTTTTCCATTTACCAATTCAAACTCTAGTTGCGATGCAAGGCAGTAAAGCTGCCGAGAAGAGTGTGATTTGAAGAAATAGGACTCAGTTTTGGCATTTATGTTGTTAGTTTCTACCTATTGAAAGTGTTGAATATTAATAAGCATTTAAATGAGTATTAAGGTTCTCACACTATTGTACAATCTTGAGGAAATTGATTGAAGAAACGGATATCGTATTGATCCACGACTTGGAATCAGTAGGGTCGGTTGCATGCTAAAAGGTTTAGGTTCATGTAGAAACTTATTCTTTTGCCTCTGTCACCTGCTGGTATATTTGAATTTTATCTTGGTATCTCAGCTACGTTCTTGTTATTTTATCTGGTTGTGTTAATATATTTTGGGACTTGCACCGAACATGTTTAATTGGCCCTTTTGTATGAATCGCCTGATCATTTGACATCCTTTTGGACTTTGTCCTTCTTATGGCTGTGACTTTGTCACCTTTGGCATGCTCTTGTTCAGATCAATTTTCATCTTGATTGTAAATTTTTGGTCCGCCCTATGTATGGCAGTAGTCCATTTTATACACGAAGTAGAAAGTCACTCTTAATATGGTTCTTTGTTCTCTTGATAATTAGGTTTTCACCCTTCTTGATACAGGACTTCAGTCCTCCTTGATACTTGATCATGTCGAGTGTGATGGCATGACCTACATACTGGGCGAAACTAGATATTTGAATGTCCTGTAAAAATTATTCCAGGAACCCTTGATACTTAGATCTTTGAATATCCTACTTGATACTACTGATGTATTTGTTCACTTGGTCTATTTACTATATTCCAGTTGTATTTTCCTTCGACTTAAAAAGGGTAAATTGAGGGATTTAAGGTTCTCAACTTTTAGCTTTTACACCAGTAAGCTTCATGCTTCGCGATACTTGTTTCTATCGTAGGGAGTACCCAAGATGATGATTGAGTATGGCCATTGAAGATAAATTTTGGGAGTTGTGCAAAAGATCATATTTGCATCTGGACATAGATATTTTAGTTTTTTTGGGATATGTACATGATTCTCCTATTGCATATGTATGTATAAATTTGAAAGGCTAGTGTAAATTATGGCACCATAATTTGTAAGTTTAAGTTTTGGATTGTTTAGTTAAATTTGAGCCGGTGAGCTTGTTTCTACAGTAAAATGTCAGTTATGTTAAGATGGTTGTATGAAATGAAACTAATACATTTTATGTCCTTGGATTTTAATATTGGTAACACTTTTCAGCGTGCTACAATAGTATGTCCAATATATGAATATCTCACAAGATAGTAGTTTAAATTACTTGCAAGGTACTTACGCCTAAAACATGAGCTAGAAATCAACTAAAACTCCTTTAGAATGAAATCCTATAACTGTAGCTATTTTAAATTCATTACTAAATATGATTTATATGTCACATATTAAATTCTTCGTATGCTAGTAAGTGTTATGTAAGCTTAGAACGTACAAAAGTGGCATCCTCCTGAGATGGTTACCACGTGACTAGTGTATTTGTAATCCGTGCCTGGTCTGCGCCACGCCTGGGGCGCAAACCAACATAATATTTTTCCCAGTTTTCGTATTTCATCCAAGGGCAGTGGGGAAATAGCCCCATGCCCATTTAAACGTGAAATCTTCCATACTTTTTCAATTTTTTGACTTTATAATTACAAAACCCTCTCTAGAACCTCTCCAAGACTCTATCAAATCTCTCATTCAAATTCAAGTTTTTCAAGCTAAATTTGGAACTCAAGAAGTCATCTTAATCTTCAAGTCTCATTCAAGTTCATTTCAAGAAATTCAAGGTTTAAGGTATGTGTATCTTCATCCATAGGTCCTTCCACCCATGGAGCTTAACCTTCTCTTTATATGAAAATGGTATGATTTCAGCTGCATTACTCATGAGTATATTATATTATGAAATATGAACATAAATTATGTTGGAGTTTTATCAAGTATTGATTGATTATGCATGAATATCTATTTCAATCTTATTCTATGAATTGTTTTTGTCTATTAAGACTATGCATGATTTGAACTATGAAACTATGAACTATTTATGAGCTTTGAGATAGATTTCAAGATATCCTAAATAAAGGTTTTACTATAATATTGGTGGCTTGATTTGCATTGAGTTTACTCTTCTTTGTTTACTCTTGAGTTGCATGATTTTGAACAAGTATTATGAACCCACCATGTGTTTGATAAAATTACATGACAAGAATTCTCAAGTGTTGATGACCTATTACAGGATTTACAATTCGAGTGACTCCATGATGATTAAGGGATTTCAAGCATGTATGGAATTCATGAAAAGTATTTATGACTTTACAAGTATCAAGTTAAGCCTTATTTCAATATTTTTAGCTCTTGTGAGCTATTCATGTTAAAGCATCATTTATGATTATTATCTACTCTCATATTCAAGTTAGGCTCACTGCTAGAGGTCAAGCGTGTTTATGAGCTATTCAAGTCATGCTATCATGTCTCTTATAAGTTATTCATGTTATGATTGAAGTATGATTATTTCAAGTATTCCATGGGATTTGACTTAGCACCGATTGAGGCTTAAGATGGGAGCTTGACTGAAAGGTCCTTATATAAAGTCTTTAGTCTCTAAACTATGTGCCACCATAGGATTATATATTATGCCCTTGCTATACTAGTGGATCCATCTAGTTTATGTTATCATGTATGGATTATCTTGGCAATTAGGCCACACTTTGTCAGGGGGTGTCATACTCGGTCACCTGTACCAAGGGGTCGTCATCGCTTTGTTGTAGTTGCTTGGTCTATGTCGATTGAGGTCACTTCCCATATATATATGATATATTATGCAAGTTGAATGTTTTACAAGCATGTTTTATTGCAAGCATTGGTCATGCATGTCATATTGAGATTATATATCCATTGATTATGGTTATGCATTTTGATATTGGCTTATGTCTTTGTTGCATTGCAGCCTGCATACTTAGTACATTCAAAGGTACTAATGCACTCTTTATGCCTATGTGACATTACCATGTAGGGACCAGAGCTCCTTTTGATTACCCTCCTCCACATGGCTAGTTCGATTCTCCATGAAAGCTTTGGTAGGTCCTCAACTCTGAAGATAATATCTACTTTATTTCACGCTATGATGAGACTTTTTTCTTATGTTGGATACTTATTATTATGAGGGTGAGCTCGAAAAGTGTCTTGGACCCCTGTCCATTCTAAAGTAGAGGTTTTTTTGGATACTAAGTTTGTATAGGTGTCATGACCCAAGCTTAGGGCCTAGATATGACACGGCGAATGGGAACTCGAAAGGACCCAAACAAGCCTCTTAGCATATCAATCACATATCCTTGGTCATGGAAGCAAAGTTAAAAACAACAAGAGATAATATAAAAAGGAAAGCGGGACTAAGGAAAGTCTTTGATATCATAAAAACATAAGGAGTCAAGCTTATAGCATAAATACATCATAATATTCATACAACACCTTTAAACATAGAATGGAGAGGGGCCAAGACATTATCCGGGCTCACCCTCATAATGTCAAAGTTTCAACATAAAGAAGTCTTAGAGATAGCTAAAGAAAGTAGATAGTGTCCCTGAACTTGAGGACTCACCAAGCTTATCTTTGAATAATCTCGCTAGGCACGTGGAGGATGATCAAGAGGAGCTCCGGCCCCTACTTAGTTATATCACATAGGCATAAAGTATGTGTTAGTAGGTTTGAATCTACTAAGCATGTAGGATGCAATGCAACAAGATATAAGCCAATATAGTCAAAATGCATAGTAATAGGCAATAGATGAGTATAATCTTAATGCATGATCAATGCTTGTAGTAAAACATATTTATAAATCCCTCAACTTGCATAGAACATGATACATATGTGGGAAGAGACTTCAATAGACAAATAGTAAGACCAAGCGAGCTACAACTTGGAATCTCAATGATTACCCCTCATTAGTAAAGAGATGGTCTACTTGCCAAGGTAAACCATACTTCACCTTACGAGAGCCTATCCCATTTCGGAGAAGTAACCCCCTTACAGGAACCTATCCTATTTCGAGCTAGATTTTATGATAAAGTGCATTAAATGGATCCACTAGTATAGCAAGAGTATAACCATAATCTTATGTAGGCACATAATTTGAGGAAAGGAGTATGGACCCTTGATAATAGTCCACACTGACATTCAATTCATCGGTGCTAAGTCTAATCCCATGAAATACTTGAGATAATCATATATTTAGTAACTTGTAATGAATACAGAATCATAACATGAGTAGCTCTTAAATATACTTAACCACTAATGAGGAGCATAACTTGAAACATGAGAATAGATCATAATCATACATGAACCCTTGCTTTAACATGAATGACTCACAAGAGGTAAAATCTTGAAAATAGGGCTTAACTTCATACTTGAATTATCATAGATAATTTCACAAATTCATAACATACTTGATAGCCCATATTCATTATGAAGTCACTTGACTTGTAAAACTTGTAAATAACTCGAGAATTTTTTACTTGACATTTTGTCCAACACTTGGTGGGTGTTTAATGCTTGTTCAAAATCATGCAATTCAAGAGTGAAATCATTTGAGAAAACTCAATGAAAATCAACCCACCAATATATTGTGAAACCCTCATGTGAGATACCTTGAAATCCATCATCCAATCTTTTAATAGATCATAGTTTCATAGCTCAAAACATACAGTCTTAATAGATAAAACCAACTCATAGTATAAGTTTGAGATAGATATATATGCATATTTAATCAACATTTTCATAAAACCTCAACATATTTCATGCTTATAATTCATAATAAAAAATACTTATGGATAATACAACTTAAAAACATGCAATTTTCATAAAATAGGAAGATTGGACTCCATGGGTGGAAGGGTCCAATAGATGAAACCCACATACCTTAACCTTGGATTTTCATGATGTAAATATGAAGGAGACTTGAAGCTTGAATAGAGTTCTTGAGATCCAGAATTAAGCTTGAGACACTTGAATTTGGATGAGATATTTGGTTAAGTCTTGGAGAGGTTTTTGAGAGGGTCTTGAGTGATATAGAGTTGAAAAATAGCTAAGTGTAGGTGTTTTTACTCATAAGTGGGCATGAGGCTATGACCTCAAGGCCTTTCGGCAAGGAGGATGCTAAAGTGGAGGTTTTCTCCCAAGAGAGAGAAGGTGCCCTTGGCATCAAGGTAGGTTATGTGAAACGACCCCAAAAAGTGTCTGAAAATATGCCTTAGAAATGCCCATAATCGTAATTTCCATATATCTCAAAATATGTGCATAATATAAAAAATCTGACTTCATATTCTTGTTCAAGGGAAAAGTGAGTGGAGAATGGGTCTAACCCTGATTTTAGAGAAACTGTATCAAAATTTGAAAATCCAAAGTGGCGATTTCTAAAGAGGAATTCGCACCCCAGGTGCGACGCGCTAGGGGTGCGCCTCTGTGTTAATTTTGTTTAGTTTTTCTTATTCCGATCCAAGTCCTTTGGTTCTTGGGTATAAGCCTTCATATACGTAAAAACACCTATACTTAGTCATTTTCAATCTCATATCATTTAGGACATTCCCCAAAACCCTCTCTAACACTTAGCCAAATATTTTATCCAAATTCAAGTGTCCCAAACTCATTCCAGATCTCAAGAAATTCATTCAGGATTAAATCTCTCATTCAAATCTAAGTCAAGATCATTCATGTCGTTAAAGACCATCATGGGTCCCCTACATCGAGCCAAGTTCAAAGAAATTCCGTAGGCTAAGTTTTGCACAAGTACCGGTAGGAGGGTCAACTTTAAAGGGGCATATATCTTAGCACAGAAAGACCAGGGTGTCCCACGACCTACTAAATTAAAGCTCTTTGAATTAGCTTTACAATACACTTGGTTTCACCTTATTTAGAGTTCGAATGAAGATATTATACCAGTTTTTGTAGAACTCATTTGTGCAGAGATATATAATGATTTTTACCAAATTCTAGTTCATTAATGGCATTTTGTAATATAGTTAGTTCTATTGGTCTTTTGGGGATTTCTATGTTATCTTAACACTTCCTAAAGACCTAAACCCTATTCCAAAAGATCAAATTCACTCCTCCAAATTGGGAATACACTCTAAAATTCTCTCAAGAGCATCTACCAAACCCCAATAAGAATTCAAGGAAACTCAAGAACAAATTGCGGATTTCAAGACCCCATTTCAAGCTTTAAGTCTTTCTCATCTCAATTCAAGAAATTTAAGGTCTAAGATATGTGGGTTTCATTCATGGGTTCCTTTCACCAATGAAGCCCAATTTTCCTTTTAATGAAAATTGCATGATGTCAAGTTTTATTTCTTATGGGTATCTATTATTATGAAATATGTTGTAGTTTTGTCAAATATTACTGATTATACATGAATATCTATTTTGAGCTTATTCTAAGAGTTAATCTTTATCTATTTAGACTATACATGATTCAAGCTATGAAATCTATGAACTATTATGAAGTTTTGATATGATTTACAAGTTAAGCATATTGGGATTTTACAATGATATTAGTGTGCTGATTTACATGATTTTAAGATGCATTGATTTCACTATTTCATGATCTATACTCTTACATTTTGCATGATTTAAACATGTCCTTATATGTGCCAGTCAAGTGTTTGATAAAATGTTCTGTCAATGCTTCTTGAGTTGTTGATGGCCTAATTCATGCTATATGAGTTAAATGACTTTATGATGATGAAAGAGATGTGTATATGATTTGATTTCATGAATGGAATCTATATTGCTGGAAGTTGATCAATTGACTCACTCGGGGGGTAGTAGGCCCTTATAACTATGTTGGGGGGTTCGTACCTCAATTGCCTCGCTCAGGAGGTAATATGCCCGTGCAACCATGTTGGCAGGTTTGTACCTCAATTGCCTTACTCAGGAGGTAGCAAGACCGTGCAACCATATTAGGGGGTTTGTACCTCAATTGCCTCGCTCGGGAGGTAGTAGGCCCATGCAACCATGTTGGGGGTTTTGTACCTTAATTTCCTCGCTCGGGAGCTAGTAGGTTCATGCAATCATGTTGGGGGTTTGTACCTCAATTACCTTACCAAGGAGGTGGTAGGCCCTGGTTACTAATGATGGTCTCTTCCTACACATATAAAATGTTCTATGTGAGCATGTTTTACTACAAGCATTGATCATGCATGTCATATTACTATATGCTCATTTATTGCCTAAATATGCATTCTTGATTATGTCGCCTATCTCTTGTTGAATTGCATCCTACATACTTAGTACATTCAAACGTACTAATGCATATTCTATGCATACATGATTTCACCATGTAGGAAGCGGAGCTCCTATTGATTCTCCTCCACATGGCTAGACGAATTATTCAAGTTAGCTTTTGGTGAGTCCTCATGTCCGGGAACGATATCTATCTTTTTTCATGCTTA
Source organism: Solanum clarkiae (assembly GCA_011800125.2). Taxonomy (NCBI): domain Eukaryota; kingdom Viridiplantae; phylum Streptophyta; class Magnoliopsida; order Solanales; family Solanaceae; genus Solanum; species Solanum clarkiae. The sequence continues at coordinate 21,242 of JAABOM020063118.1, read as the reverse complement.
TGTATAGACTACATCTTGTGTATTTGGATTACCTATTGTCATTATTAGAGGGTGAGCCCAGTTGCTTGTCTTGGGCCTCCTTAAGTTCTATGTTTAGAGGTGTTGTTGGACAAGTATGTAACGATGGTATGATCTTTGACTTCCTTTGACTCTTTTGATGTTTTATCATATGAAGGAAGTCCCTTAGCCTCGTATTCCCTTTTTATTATCTCTTGGTGTTGTTCATTACTTTCGTGACTAAGGATGTGTAATGATATGTTAAGAGACTTGATTGGGGTCCCTTCGAGTTCCCCATTCGTCGTGTCACGTCTAGGCCCTAGGCTTGGATCGTGACATACTTCGTATCAGAACACACGGTTGATAATGGTCCTCGGCGTCCAACACACCATGTTGATTAGAGTCTTATTCATGATTGTGAAGCGCTCTAGGACTATGAATGAAAGGCTATGAGGCATTCTAGGAAATGTTTCCCTTCTTCTTGATTTATGACGTCCAACATAGTTAAGTCCCCTAAGGCGCATTTCTTATTTTAATCATTGCATTTTAGAATATATCTTTGGCTACTCAGGACGATGATATATCGAATGTAGAGGTTTGCAATGATCTATCAATATTGGCCAAAGTGGTGACAAAGTTGACAACTCAACTCAGTTAACAAGTGAGTGCTCCCGAGACTTCAACTGATAAGAGGGAGGAAAGAGGGGCCAAGAAGGTCCATTTTGAAGGAAAGTTCCAAAGTCCCAAAGGTGGTGGCGGTGTGATGACCAATGCTATATGCCTAAGGTGTAGTAAGATGCGTAGAAGCCCATGTTTGATGGGCAGCGATGCTTGCTTTGGTTGTGGTGAAGAGGGGCATAAGAGGATAGATTGTCCTTGTAAATGCATCAAGGGTAAAGGTGGTCATGTTGATCAAGAGGCTCAAGGAGTGGATATGGCTATTGGTATGTTGAGGTTTCCTTTGACCTTGATGTGTATGCATGGAAAGGTTCGGGTGTTCCTATTTCCTTCATTATTCCTTGTGCTGCTAGTAGGCTTCATGTATGTTCCGAATTGTTATGTGAACTTATTGGTGTCTACCCCATTAGTGAGTTTATTGTTACTAGAAATATCTATAGAATTTGTTCAATGGTCATGTGGCATTTACGTATTGCCTTGTGATTTTGTTTAATATGTGGTAGACATTCTTAGGATGGATTAGTTACATGTATATTGTGTTACCATTGATTGTAGGACCCGTAGAGTTAGATTCCAATTCCCTAATAAACTTGTTCTTGAGTGGTAGTGAAAAGGTAAGCCCATTTCTTGTCTTAAGGTACCGTTGATCCCTAAGGATGGCATTTATCATCTTGTAAGAGTTAGGGGTGTTGAACCTAAGTTAATTCTATTGAGTTGTTCCGGTGATAGATGAGTTCCTTAACATCTTTCGTAGTGAGCTTCCCAGTGTAGTTTGTGTAGAGGAAAGATGGCTCCCTTAAAATGTGTATTGACCACAATAACTTATTAGGGTCACCATAAAGAATAAGTACCCTCTCCCAAGGATTTATGATCTATTTGACCGACTTCAATGGGTTAGTCACTTCTTTAAGATTGATCATTGGTTCAGGTTTATGTTTCCAAGTGAGGAAGAGGGTAGGTGATATCCTTAGATGTCTCGTAGGACTAGGAGTGAGCATCTTGAGTTGTGGTGTAGTTGTTTGATTGACTTATACACCGGTTATGTCTATAGGTCTCATGAATAGGGTCTTTAAACCCTACCTTAACATGTTATGGTTGCCTCTAGTGATGAAGTATTGACTTATTTAGAGCTTGTGGGTCATTTGGGATAGTGTTGCAAGTCTTGGTGGGATGAGAGGTTGTTTGCTAAATATGATGGGTGTGAATTGAGGGTAACAAGAAGGTGGTTAGAACTCCTTAAGGTTTATGATATCAGTGTGCATTATCACCTCGGTAAGGCTAATGTGTGATCAATGCTCTAGGTAGGGTGTCTATAGATAGCCTAGCATGTGTTGATGGTGGCAAGAGGTGACTAGAGAGGTCCATCAGTTAGCTAGATTGGGAATTAGGTTGGAAGAGGTTGGCTACGGTGGTGCAGTGGTGGCTAATGGTTCTAGATCTTTTTTGGTTTATGAGGTGAAAGCAAAGCAAGACTTTGACCCCGCCTTGGTAGAGTTGAAGACCTTGGTGAGAGATGATAAAGTGGGGGTTTTCTCCCAATGGAGGGATGCTGTCATTAGATACTAAGGTAGGCCATGTGCGCTTGTGTTGATGATTGGGTTCACTTGGAAGTCTCCCCCCCCCCATATAGGGTGTGGTCCAGTTTGGCAAGAAAGAGAATTGAGTTTATGGGTGGTAGGTTCTTATAGAGTGTTGAGGAAGGTTAGTAAGGTTGCATACGAATTGGAGTTGCCTATGAATATGGATATGGTTCATCCGGTTCTTCATGCTTCTAGGTTGAGGAGATGTGTTAGTGAATCAAGTGCTATAGAACTATTTGGGGTTGTGGGCGTTGTGGAGGATGGTTGTTTTAAGAGAAGGTCCCATGGAGATATTGGATAGATGGGTGGAAAAGTTGATTAATAAGAATGTGGTGCTCGTCAAGGCCCTTTGGAAGAATCGTCAAGTCAAAAGTGTCATTCGGAGAGCCGGAGCGGGCATGGAGAAGCAATATCCATACCTCTTTCAATATATTCAAGCTTATCACAACAAATCAAGTTCTGTTTTTTATGATTCCAAGTCTTAAGTTTCAACCCTTATGTCTTTTGCATGCATTCATGTTTAAATTGACAAGTTCATGGTGATTTTGATACTTCTATTGACATTTTTGAAGTGATGTTTTAGTGCATTGTTGCATTCTTGTGTTGGCTAAAATTATCTTGCTTACTTTTCTTATATACATTTTTTTGATATTCGGGGACGAATGTTCCCAAGGGGGAGATATTGAAACGATCCCAAAAAGTGCCCGAAAATGTGCCTCAAAAATATCTATAATCGTAATTTCCATATATCTCAAAATCCGTGTGTGATATCGAAAATCTGACTTCATATTATTGTTCACGGCACAAAATTGAGGGGGTAATGTATCTAACTCCGATTTTAGAGAAATCGTGCCAAAATTCAAAAATCCAAAGTGGTGATTTCTAGAGAGGATTTCGGGCCCCAAGCGCGACGCGCTAGGGGTGCGCCTCTATGTTATTTTGCCCAGTTTTTCTTGCTCAGGTCTAAAGCCTTTAGGTCTTGGACCTAATACTTCCTATGCATAAAAACACTTATACTTAGTCATTTTAAATCCCATATCATTCAAGACATTTCCCAAAACCCTTTGTAACACTTAACCAAATATTTCATCCAAATTCAAGTGTCCCAAAAACATTCTGAATCTCAAGAAATTCATTCAAGCTTCAAACTCTCATTCAAATCTAAGTCAAGCTTATTCATGTTATTAAAGACCATTGTGGGTCATCTACATCAAGCTAAGTTCAAAGAAATTTCTGTTGGCTAAGGTTTGCACAAGTACCGGTAGGAGGGTCAATTTTAAAGGGGCACATCTCTTATCACACAAAGAAATGGGTAGCCCACAACCAACCAAATTAAAGAACTTTGAATTAGCTTTACGATGCACTTAGTTTCACCTTATTTAGAGTTCAGATGAAGATGTTATACTCGTTTTTGTAGAACTCATCTATGCAGGGATATATACAAGTTTTTGCCAAATTCTGTTTCATTAATGGCATTTCATAAACTTAGTTATTTATATTTGTACTTTGGGGATTCCTATGCTATATTAACACTTTCTAAAGACCTAAAACCTCTTCCAAAAGATCAAATTTACTCCTCCCAATTGGGAATACACTCTAAAATTCTCCCAAGAGCCTCTACTGAACCCCAATAAGAATTCAAGGAAACTCAAGAATAAGTTGTAGATTTTAAGACCCCATTCCAATCTTCAAGTCATTCTAACCTTAATTTCAAGAAATTCAAGGTCTAAGGTATATGGATTTCATTCATGGGTTCGTTTCACCCATGAAGCCCAATCTTCCTTTTTATGAACATTGCATAATTTCAAGTTTTATTTCTTATGGGTATCTATTATTATGAAATTTGAACATGAAATATGTTGGGCTTTTGTCAAGTATTGTTGATTATGCATGAATATCTATTTTGAGCTTATACTATGAGTTAATCTTTGTCTACTGAGACTATACATAATTCAAGCTATGAAATTTATGACTATTGTGAAGTTTTGATATGATTTACGAGTTACCCATATTGGGGTTTTACCATGATGTTGGTGTGATGATTTAAATGATTTTAAGATGCATTTATTTCACTATTTCATGATCTATACTCTTGCATTTTGCATGATTTGAGCATGTCCTCATATGTGCCCACCAAGTGTTTGATAAAAAATCCGGTTAATGCTTCTTGAGTTGTTGAAGGCCTAATTCATGGTATATGAGTTAAGTGACATTATGATGATGAAAAAGATGTCTATATGAGTTGATTTCATGAATGGCATCTATATTGTTGGAAGTTGATCAATTGCCTTGCTTAGGGGGAGGGGGGGTAGTAGGCCCGTGCAACCATGTTGGGGGTTTGTACCTCAATTGACTCGCTCGGGAGGTAGCAGGCTCATGCAACCATGTTGGGGGCTTTGTACCTCAATCGCCTCACCAAGGAGGTGGTAGGCCTTGGTTACAAATGATGGTCTCTTCCTACACATGTAAAATATTCTATGTAAGCATTTTTTACTGCAAGCATTGATTATGCATTTTCACAACCCAAAAATGGATATGATAGCAGTCGTCTTATCCCATCAAGACAAGTTAGCCTAAAATCCAATTATAACAATAAGAATACGAAGGATAATAAAATCGAGGTTTAACTACAGAAGATTAGCAAACTTAATTAAAATTCTCCAAAATCTGGTTGTCACATGCACAACCCTCTAAGGTATTATAATAGATTTGAAAGAAAAATACAAGTCTCAAATGATGTTGCCTTTAGAGTAGAACAAGATCATAAATAGAAGGAGGAGGATTCACTGAGATAACAAATAGCTACCTCACTAATCTCCATAGAAAGCCTCAGATAAAAGAAAAAAGATACTATCACAAAGATCCGAGCGCATGACCTACAAAAATATAGAAGCAAGGGGTGAATACCAACCACCCAGCAAGCAAACTCCTAAACACAAGTCAAGTAATACAAAATACGAGTACTCCTAACTCTCCAACCAAACCTCCACAACTACAACCTACATAAAATCAGTCCAACCTAACAGTTCACAATGTGCATACCATATAACTCAATAACCACACCAATATTTCTAGATCAACAACATAACGAGTCCATTCATCACAAATTCCACAAAAATGGCACTTACAAGTTCATAAAAAATAAAGATGTGTAATGCAATGCAATGCAATGTCAAGTATAATGATGCATGTTTGACCTATTAATACACACCCGGCGTCTCTCAGTCTGGGACCCATAGAGGACTTATTAGTCCATGCATCTGTCGCATCATGCAACATGACCCTCCAATCATAGTATCCATCATGGCGTGCGACACGTCGCTTGAATCATAGTATCCGTCGTGGTGTGCGACACGACCCATGAATTATAATATCCATCGCGGCATGTGACATATCCCTCGAAATGGTACGTCCTCTTTAATTTCTTATTTCTCCTCAATTCACATAACCTTTGTCACAATCTTGTCTCATAATCAATGCAATTAGACATGTTTCACATACATACTGATGAGATGACCATTTTTCTAATAATGCACAATTAACAACATTATGATCATGATACAACATCAATAATAAATCAATAAATCTTTCAAATAATTCTCAATATATCACATATCAATATATAAACAAGTTGTGTTTTATTGTCCCCTTTTCATCATTAAGACCATTCAATAAGAACAAGTCAAGCCGTCATCAAATCTATTAATCTCAAACATAAACAACAAGGAAATACACGATTACATACACTTAACAAGAGTCGAGAAATTTACTTGCCTTAATAATTGAACACTCACTGTGGGGCTTGAGCCTTCCCTTTTCAAATAGAATCGAAAGCACCACGATCTAATCCAATAAGAATTGAAAATTAAATTTTGAAACAAACAACATTCATGTTACTATATGACCTAACCTAGATTCGAAAATTATCCAATTAGCTCTATAACCAATTTTCCTAAATTTCAAAATTAGGGTTAAGTCTTAATTCCTCCCAATAATATAAATTTGATAGGATTTATAAAATATGATACATCTAATATCTAATCACCTATTACTATCATTAATTACCTCAATCTTCAAATAGTAGCCATTACTTCTATATGACTTCTCTAGAAAGTTAAATAGGCAACAATCATATTGTGGCCTTCTTCAAATTCAACACGTCACTGCCTATACCATTGACCTTCTTTACAATTCATTATAAGAATATAATTATAGGAGTAAACAAACCATCAAACAATGCATTCTCTAGTTCCCAATTCCAATTTCCTCACTTTCCACCAATGCCTACAGTAGTAGTTAATATTGTTACCTATTATATTAATTAGAATATTAAACAAACATATGCATATACTGTGTTGAGTCACTTTTCCCACTTATCCTCTTTCATTGCGTTTCCAATTCTATCATGGTAATAGTGTTATATTTACGCACATATCGTGAGAAACATACCTAAACATAAAAGTGAAAAATTAGAGGGTAAATTCTTACTTGGAACACTTTCTTCGTTGATCAATGTTTTAGTACCCAGCTGGCCCTAAAACTAATCAGGCTCACTATTTAAATTTAATATATATACTAAGTGGTCTAGGATATTGAATAAATTAACATTTAACCCACTACTTATTTTAATTATTCTCACTTACCCATAAATTAAATAGTCTTAGTTATTGAATAGTCCAAAGTTCTCATTTAAAATTTTACAAGGTAAATCTTTTAAGAAATCAAGAGGACTAATCCACAAAATGACCTAACGGATCATTACATGTATGCCATATTGTTATATGCTCATATATTGCCTAAACTGCATCCTATATACTTAGTACATTCAATCATACTAACGCATACTCTATGCCAACATGATATCACCATGTAGGAACCGGAGCTCCTATTGATTCTCCTCCACGTGGCTAGACGAATTTTTCAAGTTAGCTTATGGTGAGTCCTCATGTCCGGGGATGATATTTATCTTCTTTCATGCTTATGTTTAGACTATGTCTTGTGTATTTGGATTACCTATTATCATTATTAACAGGGTGAGCCTGGTTGCTTGTCTTGGGCCCTTTTGGATTACCTATTATCATTATTAACAGGGTGAGCCTGGTTGCTTGTCTTGGGCCCTGCTAAGTTCTATGTTTAGATGTGTTGTTTGACAAATATGTAACGATGCTATGAGATTTGACTCCCTTTGACTTTTCTGATGTTTTACGATATGAAGGATGTCCCTTAGCCCCGTGTTCCCTTTTTAGTATCTTTTATTATTGTTTTATTGCTTCCACGACCAAAGATGTGTAATAATATGTTAAGACGCTTGATTGGGGTCCCTTCGAGTTCCTTATTCATCGTGTCACATCTAGGTCCTAGGTTTGGGTCAAGACATTGTGTGTGCCTAATGTTGATAACTTGAGGGAGTTCAATTTGAAGGAGGCCCATAATCCATCTTATTATATTCACCCCAGTTCCACAAAGATATATAGAGACTTAAGGAAGGTGTATTGGTAGGGTGGTATGAATAGAGACATTGCCGAGTTCATATCCGGTTGTCACAATTGCCGACAAGTGAAAGCCGAACATCAAAGGTCGGATTCCCTAGTCCAACACATAGAAATTCCTACTTGAAAGTGGTAAGAGATCAATATGGATTTTGTGGTTGGATTCCCAAAGACTAGGAAGCACTTCGATTCTATTTGGGTTAGTCTTGATAGGATGACAAATTTGGCTCATTTTCTACCAGTTAGAACAACTTATGGTGCCAAAGATTATTCCAAGTTGTATATCCATGAGTTGATTAGATTGCATGGGGTATCCTTCTATCATTTCGGATCGTGGTGCTCAATTCACTTCTCATTTTTTGAGGTCTTTCCAAATAGGTATTGGTCAAGCTTAGCACGGCTTTTCATCCTCAAACGGATGGTCAAGCCAAAAGGACTATCCAAACTCTTGAGGATATGCTTAGAGCTTATGTTTTAGAGTTTAAGGGTAGTTGGGATAAACATCTTCCACTTATTGAGTTTGCTTACAACAATAGCTACCACTCTAGCATTGGATGGCTCCTTTTGAAGTTTTATATAGTAGACGTTATAGATCCCCAGTTGGGTGGTTTGATATAGAGAAGATAGTTGTGTTAGACTCGAATTTGGTTATGGAAGCCTTGGAGAAGGTGAGGTTGATAAGGGAGAGGTCGAAGACGGCCCAAAGTAGACAAAAGTCTTACTCTGATGTGAGAAGAAGAGATCTTGAGTTTAAGGTTGGTGATTTAGTTTACTTGAAAGTCTCACCCATGAAGGGTGTGGTTCAGTTTGGAAAGAAGGAGAAATTAGTAAGGTTGCATATGAGTTGGAGTTGCCTATGGAGATGAATATAGTTCATCTGGTCTTTCATATGTCCATGTTGAGGAAGTGTGTGGGTGACCAAAATGCTATAGAGCCCTTAGAGGTTGTGGGTGTTATGGAAGATAATTTGACCTATGAGGAGGTCCCGGTAGATATATTAGATAGACAAGTGAAGAGGTTGAGAAACAAAGTTGTAGCACCCATTGAGGTCCTTTGGAGGAATCAACAAGTTGAAAGTGCCATATGGGAAGCCGAGGCAGACATGAAAAGTGATACCCATATCTCTTCCACTCTACTCAAGCCTATGGTAATAACTTAAGTCCCGTCTATGATTTCACGTCTTAAGTTTCAGCCCTCATGTCATTTTGCATGCATTTATATTTATAGTAACATATTTATGGTGATTTTTGACATTCATGTTGAGACTTTTTGAAAATGATGTTGAAGTGCATTTGTTGCATTTATGTTGGGTTTAAATCTTCATAATTACTTCTCTTATGCGTGTTTCTTTAACATTCGGGGATGAATTTTTCCAAGGGGAGATATTGAAACACTCCTTATGTGCTTCAGAATGCCCCATAATCCTAATTTCCATATATCTCAAAATTCGTGCATGATTTCAAAAATCCAACTTTATATTCTTGATCAAGGGGCAAAATTGAGTGGGAAATGGGTATAAACCAGATTTTAGAAGACTCATAGCGAAAAATAATTTTCACTAATTTTTTAATTTCCAGTGTCTGTCCGCGCCCAGGCCGCGATGCGTTTGGGGTACGGACTAGTGTATTTTGTGATCCACGTCTAGTTCGCATTGCGCCTGGGGCGCGTAGTACTGTAATATTTTCTCCACTTTTCTTATTTCATCCAAGAGCATTGGGGTAATAGCCTCATGCCCATTTAAACGTGAAATCTTCCATACTTAGCTATTTTTCAACTTTATGACTCACAAACCCTCTCTAAAACCTCTCCAAGAGTATATCAAATCTCTCATTCAAATTCAAGTATTTCAAGCTAAATTTTGTAACTCAAGAACCCATCTCAAACTTCAAGTCTCATTCAAGTTCATTTTAAGAACTTTAAGGTTTAAGGTATGTGGGTCTTCATCCACGGGTCCTTCCACCCATGGAGCCCAACCTTCTCTTTGTATGCAAATTGCATAATTTCAAGTTGTATTACTCATGGGTATCTTTTATTGTGAAATATGAACATAAATTATGTAGGGATTTTATCAAGTATTGATTGATTATGCATGAATATCTATTTCAAGCTTATTCCATGAATTGATTTTGTCTATTGAGACTGTGCATAATTTGAGTTACGAAACTATGAATTATTATGAGCTTTGAGATGGATTTCAAAATACCCTAAATGAGGGTTTTGCTACAATATTGGTGGGTTGATTTGCATTGAGTTTACACTTCTTGATTTACTCTTGAGTTGCATACTTTTGAACAAGTATCATGAACCCACCACATGTTTGATAAAATTATATGACAAGAATTCTCAAGTGTTGATGACCTATTACATGATTTACAAGTAAAGTGACTTCATGATGATTAAGGGCTTTCAAGCATATATTGAATTCATGAAAGTATCTATAATTTTACAAGTCTCAAGATAAGCCCTATTTCAAGATTTTTAGCTCATGTGAGCCATTCATATTAAGCAAGGGATCATGTATGATTATTATCTACTCTCATGTTCAAGTTAGGGTCACTACTAGATGTCAAGCATGTTTATGAGCTACTCAAGTTATATTATCATCTCTCTTACAAGTTATTCATGTGATGATTAAAGTATGATTATTTCAAGTATTTCGTGGGATTTGACTTAGCACCGATTGAGGCTTAAGATGGGGACTTGACTCAAGAGGTACTTATATAAAGTCTTTCGTCTCTAAACTATGTGCCACCATAGGATTATATATTATTGCCTTTCTATACTAGTGATTCATCTAGTTCATGTTATCATGTTTGGTTTACCTTGGCAAGTAGACCTCACTTCGTCGGGGGGTGTCATGCCTGGTCACCTGTACTGAGCGGGTGTCATGCCTTAGAGTCCAAGTTGTAGCTACTTGTTCTATCTCGGTTGAGGTCTCTTCCCATATATGAATGATAAATTATACAAGTTGAATATTTCACAAGTATGTTCCGTTACGAGCATTGGCTATGCATGTCATACTAAAATTATATATCCATTGATTATGATTACGCATTTTGAGTATATTGGCTTATGTCTTTGTTATATTGAACCCCGCATACTTGATGTGCTATCAAAGTACGGCATATTTGGTGCCTCAAACAAAGGATTTTATGAGTTCTTAAAGTGACTTTTTAGTGTTTTGATATGTTTTTGTGTTAATCTTGTAGAAAAGTTAGGTTGGCATGATTTTGAAGAAAAGTTGCAGATTTTGCTAAAGCATAGGCCATATGAGCCCACCTATGAGTCATAGTTCACAATACTAGTCGTAGGTTGTGTCATAGTAGGAATCAGAGACCAAACTTCGGAAATCTTCCAAGTGAATGTCACTCCTATGAGCCCAGCCCATGAGTCATAAGACACTCTATGGCTCGTATAGGTGGACTCGAAGCGAGAATCAGAGAACCAAAATGTTAGACCAAAAACTGAAGACCAAGACTACAAGATCAATATACGAGTCATATCCCAAGAAATGACTCATACCTATGGTTTGTACTAGTTCAGTCCAAGATGTCAAGATCCTGATACAAAACCCCGACTATGACTCATAGGCCATCCTGCGAGTTGTAACTGTAAAATTTAAAAAATGCTAGTTGTCTTTTCTACATAAAATTAGGGTTGTTTTCTAGACAATATAAATAGTTTAAGTTAGGTTATTTTGGGGACAGTTCGACCAGAGACATTACTCAAGGATATTTTTTGAAGCTTTTCTTAGGTTTTAGGGAAGATTATGTTTTCTTCCTTGAAAGACTCATTTTGGGAAATTGCAAACCTTGCTTTCTATGCATTGTGGATCAATCAAGCTATTGGGTTTGCAACTTGTGGTGTTTATTTCCTTCATTGTTATTGGTGAAACTCTCAACTACGTCTCTTATTTGTATTTTTATGTGTTTTACTTTAGCCATGAGTAGCTAAGCACCCACAACTTGGGGTTGTGGGAACCATGGGTAGTTGACTTGAATTGACCTATGTTTTGTGCATATTTATGATTAAGGTTTTGCATGTATTATTTATTTCCCTTCATGATTAATGTTGTTTGGTGGTGGCCAACACCAAACCCTGCCTACTATCATGATCCCTACCAAGGTAGTGACGAATAGGAAAAGGGAAGTAGATGACAGAATTCGGTTGATGTTTTCCAGTGTAATCGATAAAACCTAACCAAAGGGAGGTTTACTGGGACAATAGGTAAAAGTTAGTTGGCACGCCATGGTAGCCGACCAAGCGCTATGGTGAAATTCGACCTTCACCTTTACAAGAGGGCTGGACGAACCTAAATTACCATCCTGCATGCAATTCACTAATCATAATTATGTTATCTAGGGTAATTGAGTCAACAAACCATGGGGAACACAATTCCCAAGTTGTTCCCAAAATTGAGCATTTTCCCATAATCTAGTTAGCATTTATTTTATGTTGTTTTTGAATCATAACCCCCCCCCCCTTTTAGAGATTGTAGTTATAGATACTAGGAATGATTAGTAGTAAAATCCTATTGTCAAGCCCTATATTCCCTATGAATCCGACCCTAACCTCGATTAGGTTAATTATTGATAGCGACCACTTTCTTATTGGAGCGTGACCATCATCAAAAATTATGTCGCCATTCCCGGGGAATACGGCTAGGTTTGATTTGATTTCACTATTAGTTAATTCTAGTGTTAATTTATAGAGTCTCTTGTATTTTACTTTTGTTTTATTTTTGTTGTTTGATTTCTTTTGTAGGGTACACTAGGTTGTATGCCCAATACAAGGTGCCAAGGCAATCTCTTAGCTCCCCTGAATTTGGAGATCCATCGACTACCAAGAAAGATGGCTCGAGTGAATGAGGACATTGAGGTTGACGAGGATATGCATGTGAACGAGGAAGACTTAAGAAGAGAGAAAAATCCACCACTAAGGGTTAACTGGCCACAGCTTAGAGACTTCAATGCAAATGCTTACGGCTGGAATCAAACCGACTAAACCCTATGGCGATAAATGTTACCGATTCTATAGTATTGCCCCCTCTACTGCAGATGCTAGGTTTGCAGTATCAAGTAGATTGCTCCAGATGCTCCAAACCTGTGCCTATTCACCGAGTTACCATCAGAGATCCCCACCGTCATCTCCAAAATGTCGTCTTCGTGTGTAAAAGTGTCATGGGTACACAAAATATTTCTGTTGATGCTACTGGATTGAGGGTGTTCCTATTGTCACTGACTTGCAATGCAGTAATATATTTGTCTAAACTCCGTTTAGGTACCAACATGAGTTGGGCTAAGCTACAGAGAGTCTTCCTAGAAATATATTTCCCAAGGTTGAAGAAGTTGAAGCTTAAGGACCAAACTAATAACTTCAAGCAATTGCCTGGACACTCTCTTAGCAATACATGGGAGAGATTCACTAAATGCTTGAGAATGGTCCCTGATTAAGATTATTTATGATGCTTTGGTTGAGATCTTTTACAGAGAACTTGATGATAATAGCAAAGCATGTGCCAGCACGATCATGGGAGGTGTTTTTCTTGATCAACCATTTGAGTTAGTAGCAGAAAGAATGGAGCAAGTGGTGAAGACCAATAGAGCATAGGGTCAGAGTGAGTGTGGTAATACAAAGAGTTCTTGTGCGGTTACCATAAATAGTGAGCAAGCGAAAGTGAATGAAGAGATTATGGAGAAACTTGATCAACTCTGTACGAGCATAGATTTGGTTTTGAAGCAAAACCAAGCTAATGCGAAGGCAATAGCTCACCAACCCCCAATTAATCCTGCATATGCTGATCAATTTTTTGATGAGGATGTTGTTACGTAAGCAACCAACCGATGGGTTTCTAGAACAACCCCCAAGGATCCAACTCGAATTATTGGAGGCAAAGTTCCGGGAATCAAGGTCGGAACTTCACTAGCAAAAGGGTATACAGAGATAGTAGGGGTGGATATTATGAGAGATAAAGAGTGCTAGACACAGAATGGGGGAGAAGAGAAGGCTACAGAAGCGGTCCTTATGTGCCATCACACAATCGTGATGCCGGATCAAGCAATTTGAGGATCGAAGATATGTTTGAAAAGTTGTTGAAGTGAGCAGACCATCAAGATGAGACTCTCAAGGGAATGAAAGCAGATATCTCTAGTATTAATCAAAAGATAGAGTCTCATTCAGTGGTAATCAAGCAACTTGAACAACAGTTTGAGCAAGTGTCTTCACAATTGAACCAGCGCCAAAAGGACAACCTACTAAGAAATATGGTTCAGAATCTAAAAAATAAAGGGCACTGCATGGCAGTGATGATGAGGAGTGGTAAGTGCACAATAGATCCGCCTATGCTAGTTATGGTGGACGAAGTCGTCGAGAAGGGTCTTGATAGTAAAGTTGAAGTTGAGGGAGAAGATCCGAAAGGTGTTGGAATGCAACAAGAAGAGATAAGGGATCACAAAGTGAAATCCATCCCAAAATCTCCTCGTCCATTCCCTCAAAGGCTAAAAAAGAAGAAAGAGGAGGGAAAATTCAAACACTTTCTCTCAATATTAAAGCATATCTCCATCAATATCCATCTCCTAGAAGCATTGGAGAAAATGTTGGGATATGCTAAATATATGAAGGATTTAGTCACCAAGAAACGCACTTTGAGCCAAGAATTCTCACAAGAACTCCAATAATGTAGTACAATTATGACTAAATATCTTTCTCAAAAGTGGGAAGACCCCGGGGCATTCACCATACCTTGCACTATCGGCGATGTTGAATTTACAAGAGCATTATGCGAGGTAGGAGCAAGCATAAATTTAATGCCTCTTATCGTGTCTAAAAATCTTGGCCTTGGTACTCCTACCCCAACATGAATGACGTTGCTCAAGGCAGATCAAACTATTAAGAACCCGGAGGAAATCCTTTTAGATATGCTTGTTAAAATCGATAAGTTCATCTTTCTGGCAGATTTTGTAATCCTCGACTGCGAAGTTTATTTTGAGGTGCCCATCATTTTGGGGAGACCTTTTCTGGCCACTGGGAGAGTACTAGTGGATATGCTTTCAGGTCGGCTGCGGTTCAGGGTTAATGATGCAAAACTTGTGTTCGATATTTGCCAATCCATTGAAATATGTAGATGAATGCAAGAGCGAGGTATGGACCCTCGATGATAGTTGATAGAGAAAGATGATAAAGTCAAGCCACGATGTTAAATAAGGCACTTCTTAAGAGGCAACCTAAGCATTTTTCTAATTATTTGTTTGTTTGACACTTAGAGTAGTAGTAGTGGTTTGTTTTAAATTTAGAGACAATAATGCAATTGTAATAATTTTGAGGATTTATGTGCTTTGAGACTTGGTTTGCAGGTAAAAAGTGGAAGAACTGAAGATCAAGAACAAATTGGACATGTAGTAGCTCCTACGAGAAGGCCTATGGATCGTAGTCTTCACTATGACTCGTAGTAATGTCTCGTAGGGGAAACAATAAGTATCAGAAAGTGGCATCCACAATACAAGCCAACCTTACGATTCATAGGACCCTTTACGAGTCGTAAGTATAGTTCATAGTGCTCAGGTATGAAATCAAAATTTTTTGAAGTGTTGGGTCTACTACAAGACCTCAACTATGAGTGGTATGACGGCTTACGACTTGTATATGTGGAAGTTCAAGGGACAAGTCATTGGGAATATGAAGAGTTAAATGTCTTCGGCTCTTTATCTTCCTTCAGAAAGTGTTCCCTTTTAGTTTATAAGCTCCCCCCCCCCCCTCATTTTCAATAGTTAATGCATGCTTAAATCTTTCAGCCAATAAGATCCCCCAGCAAGCCAAGTGAGCACTAACAAACTCGTCTGGTCTTCCTCCTCCTGTTCATTCACTCTTTCACCTGGTAAGTTCTCGTAGTTAAATTTTGTGTATCTCTGAGATAAAAATTCCTTGCTCTATGGAAGATGGAATGGAGGCTTGAGATCATGATTAGTACACCCATGCAAAAGTACTTGTGATAGTAAGGAGCATGTTTTATATATTTAGTAATATCTTTGAAAAAAGTAAAGTTTGGAATGTTGTTCATGATCGGTGAATTTGTTATCTAATATTATGACCATGTATATTAGTTGCTTATTTTATGGATCATAGTGAAGTTTGAACTGTTAAGGAGGAAGAAATACTTTGTTTTGACACGTTAGGTAATGAATTATACTGATGCTCATAGCTACACTACCTATGCTATTGTGATTATCACCTTTAATGCCTCTTTGAGCTGATTGTCGATCTTTATGGAAAGATTTAAGACACCTGATGGACTCTCTGTTCTCTGCTATGAAGATTCACTATGAGTTGTAGGTCTCTCTACGAGTCGTAGTGTTCTTTCGTAGAAGGGAGCAGTCATCCAAGGTGCCTGAACTCTGTTCATGCAAGTTTCACTTCCAACTCATAGCACCTGTTGTAAGTCGTGATGGTGGTTTCATGACCCTGATCTAAATTTTCAATGCATCTATGGAACAAGATACGAGTGAAGACTATGACTCGTAGGTCACCCTATAAGTCGTACCCACATCTTGAATCTGCAACCCTGAACCTGGTTTAGTCTCTTTGTTTAAGATGTCTTATTGTTGATTGTGTGATTATCTTCTGTATTGGTGTCCAACAGTACGGTACTCGGAAGTTGGTTTGTAATGCTTTTGCAAGGACAATGTTTCCAAGAGGGCGAAGGGTGGTTGCCCCACCCCTAAGATACCAACCGAGGGTTGACACATCTGAAGATGAGCAGTCAAATAAGGAAATAGATGTGCATCCTAATCCTGAGGCTACCTTTCCCTTACCACAAGCATAATCACCTGGGTATCGAATGGAGGATATAGCCATTCCCAATCCGTCGAGGAGAGGATGGAGGTACTTTCCAGAGTATTAGTTGTTGAGAGAGCATGAGCGATGGAGGGAAGGATCAATGCATTTGAGGCAAGAGTTCAGATGAGGTTCGAGGGAGCTAGGCCTGCCAACGTGTGTGCATTTACTGAGGAGTTGGCCAACTTCAAGGCCGATTTATTACAGCTGTTAGCAGCCCCCATTCCATCCCCAGAGGTAGTATAGGGAAGTGACAAGGCTTTTGATTGGCTCGCCGACCATCTAGACATCCGAGGAAAGAGGCCTTTAGATCATACTAATCCAGAGCCAACCCCAAAGAGGCCAAGACCTAAGGAGGAGGATGCCATACCTGCTGAGGTGGTGCAAGAGTCAATTATGTTGGTGGCTATGAAGAGAGAGAGAAAACAGTAAACCCTCCCTGGAGAGGGTACTTCTAGCACTACAGCAGAGGAGGAGAGATAGCCTCAGTACCCCGCTGATCAGACCGAGACTGGTGCATGAGCACCAATATGTTTGACTTCTTTTGACCCCAGTTTATCTTGACATTTTAGATACTTTGTTCTCTTTTTAGAAAATCTTGTTTTTATGTGGTTTTTGGTTGTTTTTTAATTATATTCTTGTCAGATGTTATTTTTACTTTTATTTTGAACATTTATTTTTGGTTTTTAATGAATGTATGTATATATATATCTATGTTATAATGTTTTTGTTCTTGTTTTGTCTTTACTTTGAGGACAAAGTATCTTCTTTTAGTGGAGTGGTGGAAGTTATGGATTAAGGTGAAGTCTGAGTAGGCCTCAAGTCCATAACTTCTCCTATTTTTTATCCCAAAGTTTTCTTGTCGTGTTTCTTTTTCCTTGTGGATGTTTAATTTTCTATTGAACCGGCATATTTTAGGAAGTATAGATAATTTGCAAATGCATAGTAATGTTATCTTATGACATATATATAGCTCTTAAATTTTCTTTAAACTTTTGATGCAAAACTGGGTACCCTCAAAATTTTTGAGGTTGTGATTATTGATGCATTCAGACATTTTTGGGGTATATGGCAATGTTTGTTATGATATTGTGAAGGTAAGCTGAGACTGAAAGCATGACCTGTAAGTTTATACTTGATTGTGGATGCAAATGTCATGTGTATTGTGAGCTTATTTTGATGTATTCATGTATCATTATATGGACTCAGAACTTGCCCTAGTACTCTAAGATTGGTTTGGTGAATTAGTTGATTTGGAAGTGATCTTAGGCCTTTTTCTACTAGTAAGCCCACTTTTGCCTAAATGACCTACCAAATGAATTAGTGAATCCCTTGTTCCAAATGTTTGAGCTTCTCATATACTCATATTTTTTCTTGACACCTTGCTAACCTCACCTCCTTTGATGAAATACCCTGATATTAGCCCTAATCTATCTTTGAACATGTGAACCTTGATTGAGGCTAAAAGCCTAAGTTGAGGGTGGCTGCATTGCTAGCCCTGGTTTGAGGCATAGACATTGTGTACTTCACTTTAGGCTAAAAGCCTAAGTTGGGGGTGGCCCTTATTATGGTAAAGTAACAAAAATGAGGTAGTTAGTTGAGGTGAAAAGAAAGAAAATGAGTAATCATGAGTCAAGTGAAGAAAAAGAAAGAAAAGAGTGGCTTGAGTTGAAAAGATCAGCAAAAATAAGCTCAAAATGAAGGCACAGCTGAAAAGTGAAAGAATAAACCTGGGAAAAAGCTTGAAAAGGGGGGAAATAAGGGAGGAGTTGGTGAAAGGGTTGGAGTATGAAAGTAAAAGGTGTTGGTAAACATGGTTCAAGGACGGCTTTTTTTAGTCACAATTTGCCTAAAATACCATACCAAAGCCCCCTGAGCCCATGTTATAAGCCAATAAGTCCTAAAGTGATCCCAATCCACTTTTGAACTAAACCAAAAAATGAGTTTGGGGGCAAACTTATGGTGTTAGTCATTGTGCATGAATTTCAATTGTGAGAGTGAGAATGCTTCCTCAGTCCTTGATTTCTGAATGTGCTTGAGTGAGTACAAGGGACTTCTTTCTAGTGAGGGCATTTGCACTACTTGATTAGCATATGACTATGCCAGTGTTGTGGAAGGTTGATAGTCCTTAGCTTATCATGGTTGGATTGCCAAGTACCTCATTATGTTCTTGTTTGCTAAATAGCTTTACAATCCTGTTTTGAAAATGGTAGCTAAGTACCTGAATCAGAGAAGTAGATATATATATACCATTAGTCTAGTTGCTATGTATTTCTCTTTGTTTGTGTAGATTGCGTTGTCGCTTGAGGACAAGCAAGAACTCTAAGTTGAGGGCGTCGATGTGTTGTCAAAGTAATCATATTTGATGCCTAAAACAAAGGATTTTGTGAGTTCTTAAAGAGACTTTTTAGTGTTTTTATGTGTTTTTGTGCTAATCTTGCAGAAAAATTAGGTTGGTATGGTTTTGAAGAAAAGTTGCATATTTTGCTGAAGCATAGGCCATACAAGCCCACCTATGAGTTGTAGTTCACACTACGAGTCATAAGTTGTGTCATAGCAGGAATCAGAGACCAAAAATCAAAAATCTACCAAGTGAAGGTCACTCCTACGAGCCCAACCCACGAGTCATAAGACACTCTATGACTCGTACAGGTGGACTCATAGAGAGAATCAGAGGGCTAGAATGTTGGACCAAAAATTAAAGACCGACACTATGAGATCAACATACGAGTCGTTGACCAAGCAACGACTCGTACCTATGGATCGTATCAGTTCAATCCAAGATGCCAAGATCCTGATACGAGACCCCGACTACAACTCTTAGGCTAGCCTAAGAGTCATAACTGCGAAATTTAATAGATGTCAGCTGTCTTTTCTGCATAAAAATTAGGGTTATTTTGTAGACAATATAAATAGTTTAAGTTAGGTTATTTGGGGAGAGTTCGACCAGAGACATTACTCAAGGATATTTTTTGAAGCTTTTCTTAGGTTTTAGGGTAGATTATTTGTTCTTCCTTGAAAGACTCATTTTGGAAAATTGCAAACCTTGATTTCTACGTATTGTGGATCAATCAGGCTTGTGGGTTTGCAACTTACGGTGTTTATTTCCTTCATTGTTATTGGTGAAACACTCAACTACGTCTCTTATTTGAATTTTTGTTTGTTTTGCTTTAGCCATGAGTAGCTAAGCATCCACAACTTGGGGTTGTGAGAACCATGGGTAGTTGACTTGAATTGACCTAAGTTTTGTGCATATTTATGATTATGGTTTTGCATGTATTGTTTATTTCCCTTCATGATTAATGTTGTTTGGTGATGGTCAACACCAAACCCTATGTACTATCATGATCCCGAACAAGGTAGTGACGAATAGGAAAAAGGAAGTAGATGACAGGATTTGGTTGATGTTTTCCCATGTAATCGATCAAATTTGACCAAGGAGAGGTTGACTGGGACAATAGGTAACAATTAGTTGGCATGCCATGGTAGCCGACCAAGCGCCATGGTGAAATTCGACCTTCGACCGCTTACTTATTGAAGTGTGACCATCATCAATACTTTGTACATTTATATGTACTAGCGCATACTCTATGCCTACGTGATATTACCATGTAGGGACCGTAGCTCCTTTTGATCACCCTCCTCCACGTGGCTAGTTTGATTCTCCAAAAAGATTTTGGTGAGTCCTCAACTCTGAGGACAATATACACTTTATTTCATCCTATGATAAGAATTGTTTCTTATTTTGGATGCTTATTATTATGAGGGTTAGCTCGGAAAGTGTCTTACCCCCGCTCTATTCTAAAGTAGAGGTGTTGTTGGATACTAAGTTTGTATATGCTTTCAAGCTTGACTCTTCTTATGTTTCTATGTTTATGAAAGATTTCCCTTAGTCCCGCTTCCCTTGTTATACTTGACTCTTGTTGGTGTTTATTTTACTACCGCAACCAAGGATGTGTGTATGCTATAATAAAGAGGCTTTTTCGGGTAATCTTCGGACTTATCATTCATCATGTCACGCCTAGACCTTAGGCTTCGGTCATGACAGAGGCAGCATGGAGTTCCTTTGTCCATCATCTCGGATTGAGGAGCTCAATTAACCTCTCAGTTTTGGAGACCTTTCTAGAAGGGATTGGGTACGAAGGAAATTTGAGTACAGCCTTTCATCCATAGATAGATGGCCAGGCAGAGCACTCCATTCAGATGTTTGAAGATATGTTGAGAGCTTGTGTCCTTAACTTCAAGGGGAATTGGGATGACCATCTTCCATTGATTGAATTTGTGTATAATAATAGTTATCATGCAAGCATTTAGATGACCCCCTATGAGGCCTTGTATGGGAGGAGATGTAGATCACCAATTGGGTGGTTCGAGGTGGGGAGGAAGCTGAGTTGATTGGACTTGATCTTGTCCACCAATCAATGGATAAGGTTAAGGTTATTAAAGAGAGGTCGAAAACTGCACAGAGCCGCCAAAAGTCTTACACCGGCGTGAGAAGAAGTGACTTAGAATTTGAGGTAAATGACTTGGTGTACTTGAAGGTGTTATCCATGAAAGGTGTCATGAGGTTTGGAAAGAAGGAAAAATTGAGTCCTCGTTATACTAGATAGTGAAAAGAATTGGGAAGGTAGAGCATGAGTTAGAGTTGTCTTCTGAGTTAGACGCAGTT
>JAABOM020063080.1:0-43477 GCA_011800125.2 Solanum clarkiae | reverse complement strand
TTTCATCTTTTCATTGAGTGTAACAATATCTCTTTCTTGGGATCATTAATCCTCGAATGATAGCGATACGAACAAAACTAGCTCAAATCACAAGATTTTCAGACTTATTAAACATAAATCTTCAAGATAGTTTATGGAACTTTACCATGAAGATCTTCATTTAGGCTAACAAACAAATTTGGATACTTGGCCTTCATATCTTTCTCTGACTCCCATGTAGCTTCCTCCACGAATTGGTTCCTCCATAAAACCTTCACCAAATTAATCTCCTTGGTCCTCAATTTATGAACTTGTCGGTCTAATATCTGCACCGGGATCTCTTCATATGATAAATTGTCCTTAATTCCAACACTTTCAACCAGGACAACTAGAGAGGGATCTCCTAAGCATTTCTTAAGCATGAAAATATAAAATACCGGATGTATAACACTTAATTCTGCTGGTAACACTAACTCGTAAGCAACGCTACCCACTCTTCTCAGGATCTGGTGAGGCCGAATATATCGTGCGCTGAGTTTCCCCTTTTTTCCCGAATCTCATAACTCCATTCATTGGAGACACCATCAGGTACACCCAATCGCCTACTTCAAACTGTAAGTCTCTTCTTCTAACATTTGTGTAAGACTTTTGTCGGCTCTGAGCTGTGTTGAGCCTCTCCTGGATGACCTTCACCTTTTCCATAGCTTGACGGACTAGATCAGGTCCTATCAATCCTGCCTCACCAACTTCAAACCAACCTATGGGTGATCTACACCTTCTCCCATAAAGGGCCTCATACGGTGCCATCTGTATGCTGGCCTGAAAACTATTATTGTAAGAGAACTCGATTAAGGGTAAATGATCATCATAGTTACCTTTAAAGTCTATGATGCACACCCTCAACATATCTTCCAAGTTTTGTGTAGTTTTCTCTGCATGCCCGTCTATCTGTGGATGGAAAGTTGTGCTAAGATTCACCTTCATACCAAGCCTCTTCTGAAAGGAATTCCAAAATTATGTTGTAAGCTGAGCTCCTCTATATGAGAAAATGGATATAGGGACCCGGTGTAGCCTAACAATATCCTTAAGACAGAGTCTGACATAATCCTCAGTTGTATCAGTCGTCTTAACAGGTAGAAAGTATGTTGACTTGGTCATTCTATCTACTATGCCCCATATCGAATCATACTGTATACGAGATCGAGGTTAGCCTGTTACGAAGTCCATATTAATTATCTCCCATTTCCATTCCAGAATCTCTATGTTCTGGGCTACACCACAAGGCTTCTGGTGCTCAAACTTCACTTGCTGGTAATTTGGGCATCTAGGCACGAACTCTGCGGTGTCCTTCTTCATACCACCTTACTAATAGACCTCTCGCAAATATCTATACATCTTTGTTGCACCAGGGTGGATAGAGTATCTGGCATTATAAGCCTCGGCCAAGATCCTATCTCTAATATCGTCAACACTTGGCACACATAATCTACCTTGGTATCTCAAGACACAATCCCCCCTTTTGAGAACACTAATACTTTCTGCTTTTGAACATCTTCTTTCAATTAGAGAAGGATGGGATCCCTGTCTTGTTTTTCTTTCACTTCTACCACCAAGGATGACTCTAACCCATTACTGACAGTGGCCCCACCTTCGTCAGAATCTTAAATTTGCACCCCCAAATGGGTTGGTCGGTAAACCTCCTTAGCTAACTCTTTATTTTCATCCTCCACATGAGTTTTACTCCCCATGGTCACCCTGCTAAGAGCATCAGCAACCACATTAGCTTTACCTGGATGATAGATGATACTCATATCATAGTCTTTCAACAGCTCCAACTATCTCCTCTGTCTCAAATTCAACTCCTTCTGGCCAAATACATACTGCAAGCTCTTGTGGTCCGTGAATACATCCACATGCCTACCGTATAAATAGTGTATCCAGATCTTCATAGCAAACACCACCGCAGCAAGCTCAACTTTTCATGAATCTTGAGCTGTCCAGAGGCATAAGTTATCACCTTGCTTGTCGGCATTAATACATAGCCCAAGCCAACTCTGGAAGCATCAAAAGATACCATGAAATCATCAACTACCTTTGGTAGGGATAAGACTAGGGCTATCGTCAGTCTAGTCTTCAACTCTTGGAAACTCTTCTCACAAGCTTCTGGCCATTCGAACTTAGTCCGCTTTTGAGCCAGCTTAGTCAAGGGAGCTGAGATAGAGGAAAACCCCTCTACAAACCATCTATAGTAATCTGCTAAGCTCAAGAAACTCCTTATCTCTATGGGAGTTGTGGGCCTTGGCCAATTCTTTACTACCTTAAATCTTTTGGGAATCAATCTGGATATCCTCACTAGACACAATATGCCCCAAAAACGCCACTGATACCAACCAGAACTCACACTTAGAGAATTTAGCATATAGTTGCTGATCTTGAAGGGTGTGAAGGATAATTCTAAGATAGTCTGCATGTTCCTTCTTGTTATGGGAGTAGATCAGGATATCATTTATGAACATAATAAGAAACATATCCAGGTACGGCCTCAACACCCCGTTCATAAGATCCATGAAAGCTACTGGTGCATTCAGTAGCCCAAAAGACATGACCAAAAACTCATAGTGACCATAACGTGTTCTAAAAGTTATCTTAGGAATGTATCTCTCTCTCTCTCTCTCTCTCTCTCTCTCTCTCTCTCTCTCTCTCTTTAAGCTGATGATACCTAGATCTGAGGTCTATCTTGGAAAAATAGGTAGTACCCTGAAGTTAGTCGAATAAGTCATCAATTCTGGGAAGAGGATACTTGTTCTTAATAGTGACTTTGTTCAACTGAAGGTAATCTATGCACATCCGTAGAGAACTATCTTTTTTACGCATGAAAAGGACTGGATCACCCCAAAGTGAGATGCTAGGCCTAATGAAACCCTTATTTAAGAGATCTTTGAGCTGCAATTTTAACTCTCTTAGCTCTGAAGGAGCCGTACTGTATGGAGAGATAGATATAGGCTGAGTATCTGGAAGAGTATCTATCCCAAAGTCTATCTCCCTATCAGGAGGGACTCCGAGAAGATCCTCAGGAAAGACTTTTAGGAATTCATTCATAATGGGGACAAACTGAAGAAGTGGTGCCTCGGCATGAGAATCCTGAATCTAACTAGGTGGTATATACACCCTTTGGAAATTAAGTTTCTAGCTTTGAGATATGAGACAAACGGACCCTTAAGGAAACTGAGCTACCCCTCTACTCTAAGACTGGTTCGTTGGGAAACTAAAATTTGACTACTCTGGTTCTACAATCTATGGAGGCATACCCAGCATGAAGCCAATCCATGCCTAGGATGACATCAAACTCTACCATGTCTTGGTCTATCAAATCATCTACAATAGTCTTATGATAAACGGAGACTGGATAGCCTCTATAGATTCTTTAGGCTAAGATATACTCTCTAGCAGGAATAGAAATACGGAAAGGCTCAAGAAGGCATTCTGGATTGACCTTAAACTTCACAGCTACATATGGGGTTACAAAAGACAATATGGCTCATGGGTCTAATAATGCATAGGCATCATAAGTAAAGATTTTGAGCATACCCTGCTGTAGTACCCCTGTGAGGTGGCTTACCCTACAGTGCTGAAGAGATTGTTTGTGATCTGGTATCTCTCATAGTCTGTTTCCACATAAGGCAATCCTTCAAGAAGTGCCCCACCTGACCACATTTGAAACAACCATTTGTGCCCATAAGGAACTCTCTGGGATGAGGTATACCACACTTACCACAAGTAGGATAATGGTTTGATCCTTGAGCTACGCTACCCTGTGACTGGCTGCCTGAGAACCTGCGGTGCTGTGATCCCTGCTCATTTCTCACTCTTGGTGTAGGTGCACTAGCAGATAAAAGTGCTGGTCCAGCTGTCTTAGGCTGAAAAGATGAGTGATTTCCACCTCCAATCCCTCTCTTGATTGTCTCTTGGCTTGATGTCTTGGCCCTCTTGCTCCTAATCTCCTCCCTATCCTGCATCTTCTCCTCCTCTACCTACTGAGCTTATGTCATCAAGCAGTCTACATCTATATCCCCAATCAGTATTGCATTCCTGCCCTCCCTCTTAGTCGTTCGAGAGAGCCCAGACACAAAAAGATCCATCCTAGTGCGCATATCTGCCACCATAGCTGGAGCATAATGAGACAACTGAGTAAACTTGAGTTTGTACTCCCATACACTCACTTTCTCCTACTTTAAGCTTAGAAATTCCCTTACCTTAGCTTGCCTCATCTCTGGGAATACTGTCCCAAAAAGGCCTCCTCAAACACCGCCCAACTAACAGCTGGCACCCCAACTGCCATGCTCCCTTTTCACTGATTGAACCAAAGTCTAGCTACCCCTTTGAGCTGGTAGGAAGCTAACTCAACCCGCTCAACATCACATATCCACATAGCCTGAAACACCTTCTAGAGCTCCTCAGTGAAATTCTTAGGATCCTCCTTCATATAGGACCCCATGAATTCTGGTGGGTTCATCCTTAGAAACTCCTGAACCCTGGTGGTATCTAACCCATCATTTCTTCCATCTCCCTAGCATCCTCCCTATATAGTGACCGCCTAAGCCAAAGTTTGGATGGCCAAGCGAAGCTCAGCATTGGAGATGTTGGCTTGTTGTGGTTGCTCCACAGGCACAACTGGATCCCTAGCTTTCTCAGGAATTTGGCCAGGCCTATACGCGAAAGAGGGAAACCCTCTCTTTGCTTGCCATTGCATAAAGGAGAAGGGCCGATGGGGGGCATTTGGGAAAGTCGGGCCGATCGATTTATCCCCCTATTCAACTACCCAAACAAGAGGGTGTTTGAAATAACCACTGTTTGCTATTAAATCGTGGTTTGAATTTCTCTTGGTTGGGCGTCCTCTGCCCCTTACTGGTCCGTTAGCTCTACAAGGAGGCATAATATGAGAAACACGACATGAACGAACGAGTTAGAAGGGACTTCACAGAGAGAACTCTGAAGCACGAGACAAGGAATAATAAGTAATGATGACACTTCCTACTGTCGTGTAGCCTCCTTATTATAGATGTGGCGCACTTCACACCCATAATACGGACTCTACTAGACACGGTTCCATAGACTCCCTAGGACACTTGAACTCTATGCTTTGATACCAAGTTTGTCATGCTCCGAGTCTACACCCTGGACGTGGCCAGCACCTAGAAACTATCTTTAGTCCCAAGTGAACCACTTGGCCTAGCTACTTACTCAGCGGAAGACTCAACAATAGTTGAAAAGGCCATAAAAGCAACAAGGTAAATAAGAATGTTCTGCATAACTGAGTGTAAAAGTTCATAAGCAATATGTGAATAAACTGGAACTAAAATACTGACACATAGTTTATGCAACCTCTACTAAAGCTGTCTGAAAAGACTACTAGGACAGGCCCTAAGTAGCTAGAACTAAAAATAAATGCAGTAATGAAACATAGATAACTCAAGAGCCTCGGGCTGAGAAGAGGTCTCACCAAAAGACTGGAAGCTGTTAGGTTCTCAACGAAGCGGCTGAGGAGGAACTCTGTCACCTGCGTCTGCATCATAAAACGATGCATGTCTTAAGGACGTCAGTACATAGAATATACGATATGTAAGAGGGTCAAAACAGTAACTCAGAATAACATAATATTTCTTTAAAGACATAAATAACATATCTCATACTGAAGTAACAATGATAATAAATACTTAGTATGCTGAAATTAACATACTGATAAACTGGTAAGTAAAATATATCTTTTAACTTGGGAAGTTTCTCTAACCGACAACTATCACTATGAGCTTCATAGTGATATAACATCTCGCCCACGCTGCCAGAGCCGTCCCGTACTTTGCTGGGGTAGGGGACGAAGAAATAGGGGAGTGGAACCATCCAAAACTGGGCCATCTCAGTGGCTATAGAGGAATGTACCGTGGTATAATTCTATCCTATGTTAGCTACATAATTTATGAGTTTGAGTAATTAATTCTACCCTTATCCATATCTGCTTAATACTACTCCCAAAAATGATCTTTATATAGCTCATACTTAAATATTATGAATTCTTGAAATCTAGTTTCTCGGGGACTTAGCCCAACTTACACTTGGCTTTCTCATCTGAGTTCCTTAACTTGACTGACAACTAATATCAACTCAAGTGATTCAAAAACATGCTAGATTACTTGGCTAATATGTAAGAACCAACTCGTAAAATGTATTTCTTGAACTTAACTCAAAAGGTACTCATACTAGTCTTTCTTTTCTTGAAATAGTAACAAAATTTCCAAGAAACCTTAATAACAATGAATCTTGTTCATATATGAGAATAAATTTGATAGATTGAATAATATAGAAACCAAGAATCGTAATATTCATCAAGAATCTATATGTACCATGGAAATTATCATACTTCACAAAAATCACATGCATTTAATCTCGACTAGTACTTCAAAGTTCATGGGAGAATACTAATTTTTATTTTTAAAGATATCCTCAAAAATAATAGTTTTAGGGTGGTCTTACATACTTGGGAAAGAATTATTGAGGAATTGGAAAGAATTCCTAAGTCCAACTATCGTTCTTGAATTTCTTGCGCGTGAGTTCTTGAGAGGGTTTTCTTGTTTTGAACAAATGAAAGTATAAAAATGCATTTTCGGACTTTAATATGACTTAAAATCATCTAATTTAGGATTATGGGGTATGAGAAAGGTTGAAACTACTCCTCCCCATTAAAAGATGAAAACCAGTGCAAAAAATGCACCATTGCAAAAATGGAGACTAGTGTAATTAGATTGGTTTTTGCAAATTATCAGATTTCATCGAATTTCGAAAAGAAACCCGAAGTGTGGTTCCGCGTCTCTAGCGTGTCGCGAAAGGGGTGTGGAAACCTTACCGTTTTATGATTCTTTTGAAAAAATTTAATTTGACTCAGTCGCGTTAAAGTCGAGTCGAGATTATTTTTCGACTCAGTTTTTTGCACTGATCGCAAATCCAGTCTCGAATTTGCAAATGAAGCATGGAAAGACACATTATGCGCAAGGTCCAATTCTAGGGATATTTTCTTCTTTTCACCGGGTGTTACATGGGGAGTAACATGAGTGGTTTGGACGCCCTGATCCCCATTTTACTTTTTCTTCCTAACAGAAAATCCATCTGATTGATCTATTGTTTTCATCGTATGTTATTAAAATTTTATCTTGTATTTTTCTCTAACCAATTGTTATATCATTTAATATTTGATGGACTTCTTCTCACAATCAATATATATGAATCAAATAAATAAAACAATCATCAATCTCAAAGTGGTAGTAGAGTTTGGCTTCATGAAAACCTAATTAGAAAAGAGGAACAAAATTTATCTCACACATCATGTTTGCGTTAATTCTATTTTATTTTTATTTATTATCACTTCTAGCAATATATAATAATATTAATCTTGTTGTATGCGCGTTGTGCGTGATCAAAGCGTATTCATAAATTTAATTATAAGCTTATAAAAAGATAAATAATTCACTAATTTGATAAAAAAAAATTTATTTATAAACATCTTATGTATAGAGATTCTATCACTAATTAGAATCCATTGTACATTAATTATTGTAGGGTATTTTATTGATTCAGATAAGGAAGAACTAGAAGTCTATCGAATAAGAAAGATTTAGGAGTCTTTTCCAAGTCAATAATTTCTTATTTTATCACTTCTTTTATATTTTAAAAGTTAATATTATAAATATAATTAAATAATAATTCAAAGTGAAAAATTATATTTAATTATGAATTTATAAAAAGAATAGTCTTGTTATACGCACTTTGCGGGTGATCAACACGTGTACCACATCTGGTAAACAAACATTACATAGAAAAAAGTAAATTAAATAATAAACTTATGAAAAATAAATAATTCACCACCAAAGTAATTTTGATAAATTATTTAGTAATAAAGGTCCTATATATCATGGTAAATTAGGAAGAAGTAGATGTCTATTAAATAAGGATGATTTAGAAGTCTTTCCACGACAAGAAGTACTTATTTTATCTTTTACTTTTATATACTTTAAAAGTCAATATTATGAATATATTTAAATAAGAAATTCTAAAAAATAGTGAAAAAATGATTTTGTATAAAGAGCATTCTTTTAATGAAGGGCACGTCTTTTGCACATGCGTACAAAGTTTATAAAAATAAATAAATTATTACGTGTGTAACTTATATCACATTACTATAGATAATTACACAAAATATTATTATCTCATATCATCAAATTTATAATGATGACATTTTTCTATTCTTATTATATGATGCAAATCATCTTCATTTTACTTGACAATAACAATAGACAAAATAATTGATGTACTTCTGATTCTATATATGTCTTTTTTTTTCTCATCTAGTGTCTGATATTCGTATTAGAGCTCTGATTTTATTTGAATTGTACACTATAGGACCCATTTAGGGGTACAACTCCCAACATGATTTTCTTCGTATTCAGGGCTCAAACCCGATGTTTCTGTTTAAGAATGAAGCAGTGCCACCATTGCACCACAAAGCATGTTGATAATTCTAAATTTTTCTTATGTTCAAAGGAAATAATATTTTAATTTGTCATAAAGTTCCTATCTACCTTAATATGAATTATATTTAATACGTTCAAATTTTCTATTACAATATAATATATACTTTGAATATTAATTATATCCTTTGAGCAACAGCTGTGATCTTTACTGAAATATACGCTAGGAACTTTTCTCTCTCTTAGGCATATTGTAAACGACGACGCAACTAGTTGTTCTACTCCGGCGACGCAACTGGTTGTTCTTTTGGAAATTGTTTTCGGGTGAACCTCGTTGTCACCGAACACCGGTGAAACTACTGATCTTCGGCGAGCCAGAATTTTCGATCAAAATTAAGTGAACCTAAGTTCAGGCAAACCCAGCCTAGACCCATTTGTTCAGGATAAATTCCGGCGAGATTCAAGACCGGTTCCGGCGAGATATTCCATTTCCGGTGAAATTAGTTTTCTGGCAACATTCAAAATTTTTTGGACTAGAATTCCAGATGATATCTTCCGAATCCCTTATTATTTTTACTTTATTCTATCCTTTTACTTGCCTTATAGATTTTGCCAGTTCCTTATTCGCTGCAATTAGACTCTTCTCTGTTTACTTTATTCTGTCCTTTTACTTGCCATGTAGGCTTTTCTTGATTGCAATATTGAGTACATTAATTCATACTAGGCTGTGGTGTAGGAATGGCCACTAAAAAAGTTTTTCTTGATTGTACTTCAATAGGGACTTCTTGTTTCTTTCTTTTTGGTTCACACCCATTTCAAAAGTTTCAATTGTTTGTTGCAAACTTAGTATTTTTTACTTGGATTTATTATTGAATTTACTCTCAAATTTTCTACTTGTTCGTGTGTAATTGAATTGAATTTCCTTTTCTTTACGGGTTTGTTGCAAGTTGTCTAATTATTGTTGAATGTTTTTGTTGTTTTGAGATTTATTATTGATTATTGAATATTATATAGTATTCCTAGAATATATTTTGTAATTTGTATCTTTTACATATTGCTGAATATTTTACTTACCATAATGAGTGTCTTTTACTTGTTTTTTATATTGTGAGTAGTAAGTAGTATACCGTATATTTCCCTATGTTGCTTGTTGGGTTGTATAGTTTTTTAATAGATTGCTTATTGATCTTCATAGCTTAGTATTCTATTATTTCTTAAGTTTAGTGGCGTTAGAATCTGATGATAGACTAGGGTCATGTCGTAAGTTGGGATTGGGATCAGGGTTAAGGGGTAGGGGTAGGTGCCAAAGCTCGAGACATGGATGGGTTTATACTGTGGTAATCGGGTAGTTCTAGGGATAGAAATGATGTAGGTAACCTAGTAGATGAGGACCTTAGGGGTTATGTGGTTGAGGTTACGAGGGTTAATGATAGGCTGATGTCTATCAAACTCATGATTGGTAGGCATGTAGTGAATGCAGTTAGTGCTTATACGTCCGAAGTTGGCCTAGATAAGGTAGTCAACAGGGCTTTTCTGGGAAGATCGGGATGAGATTGTGCGAGGCATACCGGAGGCATAAAAAATCTTCATTGGGGGTGATTTTAACGGGCATATTGGGGCAACCACTAGCGGGTTTGAAGATTTCCATGGAGGCTTTGGTTTTGGGGAGAGGAATGGAGGTGGGATATCTCTCTTGAACTTTGCCAAAGCCTTTGAGTTAGTTATTGCTAACTCATGTTTCCCGAAGAAGGAATACCACTTGATTACATTCCGTAGTACGGTAGCTAAGACTCAGATCGATTACCTACTTCTCCAAAAGAGTGATAGAAGTCTATGTAAGAATTATAAGGTTATTTCGAGTGAAAATACTTCCACTCAACATAGGCTTCTTGTGATGGATTTAGAGATAAAGAGAGAAAAGAAGAAGAAGGTTAGTTATGCCCAACCAAGGATTAGATGGGGATGTCTTACTCCTTCCCTTTCTCGAGAGATGGAAGAAAAGTTGAGAAACTTAGAGGCTTGGAGTAGTGGTGGAAATATGAACAATATGTAGGACACTACTACTGGTTGCATTATAAAAGTAGCTACCAAGGTACTAGGGGTTTCAAGAGAGACCTTTGGTAGATGTCAGGGAGATTGGTGGTGGAATAATGAAGTTCAGGGCAAAGTGAAAGATAAGAAGGTTGCTTACACGAAGTGGTTGGAGTGTAGGGATGTAGATGAAAAGCGAAGGCTCAAGGAGATATAAGATGGCCAAGTCAGAAGCAACGATGGCGGTGATGAATACTAAGACAACAGTATTTGAGCACCTATATGAGCAGCTAAGTGATAAAGGCAGGGACAAAAGATTGCATAGGCTTACTAAAGAGAGAAAGGAAAGCTCGCGACTTGGACCAAGTGAAGTGCATCAAGGATGACGAAGGAGAGGTGTTGGTGGATGATACTTCCATTAAACTAAGGTGGCAAGCTTACTTTCATAAACTCTTAAATGAAAAAGAAGATAGAGATATTGTGCTGGGTAAGTTGGCACACTCCAAAAGTCATCATGATTTTGGTTATTGCAGGTGGTTCAGCGTTGAGGAGGTTAGAGGGGCTATTAGTAGGATTAAGAGAGGGAGGGCGATCAGACTCAATGAGATTCTAATAGATTTTTTGAAGAACATGGTCAAGGATGGCATAAAGTGGTTTATTAAACTGTTCAATGCTAGTATGGAGACTGCCAAGAAGCTGGATGAATAGAGGAGTATAATGGTTCCATTGTATAAGAACAAAGGAGACTGTATCAATTACAGAGATATCAAGTTGTTAAGTCACACTATGAAGGTCTAGAAGAGAGTGGTGGAGATGAGGGTGAGAAGAGCAGTGTCTATTTTGAAGAATCAATTTGGATTCATGCCGAGGTAGTCGACTACTGAACCAATTCATCTTGTTCTGAGATTAGTGCAGAAAAATAGGGAAAGAAAGAAGGACCTTCATATGATGTTTATTGATCTCGAGAAGGCCTATGATAAAGTTTCAAAGAATACCCTACGGAGGTGTCTAGAGGTGAAATGTGTCCCAATGGCATATATCAGGGTGATTAAGGACATGTACGACAGAGCTAAAATCGGGTAAGAATGGTGGGAGGAGACTCAAAGTATTTTTCTTTTGAGATGGGACTCCATCAAGGATCTGTGTTGAGCCCTTTCCTGTTTGCCTTGGTGACGAATGAGTTGATGCAATCTATCAAAGAAGAGGTTTCATGGTATATGCTATTTGCAAATGACATAATACTAATTGATGAGACTCAAACTAAAGTTAATGATTATTGGAGACTTGGAGACACGCCTTAGAGTTCAAAGGGTTCAAACTAAGTAGGACCAAAATAGAATACTTATAGTGCAAATTCAGTGTTGCAAAGGATGAAACAGACATTGAGGTAAGGCTTGCTACTCAGCCTATCCCCAAGAGGGAAAACTTTAAGTATCTAGGGTCCATCATTTAGAGTAGTGGCGATATTGACGATGATGTCACACATCGTATTGGGGTAGCATGGACTAAATGAGGCTTGTCTCTGGAGTATTATGTGACAAGAATATACCACCTAAACTCAAAGGTAAGTTTTACAGAATGGTAGTTAGACCATCTTTGCTCTATAGGGTGGAGTGTTGGCCTATAAAAAATGCACATGTTCAGAAGATGCATGCCGCAAAGATGAGATTTTTGATATGGATGTATGGTCACACTAGGAGTGATAAAATTAGGAATGAGACCATTTGGGAGAAGCTAGAGGTGGCCCTGTGACAGATAAGATGAAGGAAGCAAGACTTCAATGATTTGGACATGTGCAGAGAAAGAGTACTCATACTCCTGTTAGGATGTGTGAGAGGTTGGTTTGGGAGTTACTCGGAGGGATAGAGGTAGACCAAAGAAATACTGGGGGAGGTCATCAGACAAGATATGGTAAAACTTGATCTCACCGAGGACATGATCTTAGATAGAAAGGGATGGAGGTCGCGAATTAGAGTAGCAGGCTAATTGGTTGGTAGGGTTAGGTGGATGTCTGGCCTTGGGGTATAGTAGGGTAGCAGGAGTAATCATGTTTTATATTTTATGTTGCCATTATCTGTCGTATATGTGTTAATTTTATCGCATTTACATATTGTCATGTGTTTTTCGTTATTAGTCGCTCTTTCAATTCCCTTTCCTTTCCTTTTGTGATATCTAGCTTATTCTGCTTATGGGTTTTTGAGACTAGTGTTCCCAGGAAACAACCTCTCTACTTCCATGAGGTAGTGGTAAGGTCTGCGTACATTCTACCCTTCCCAGATCCCGTTTGTAGGATTCCACTGGGTATGTTGTTATTATTGTTGTTGTTGAGTAGTAGCTGTAGAATTGTATTCTGAAAGCTCCTCCAATCTTTAAATAAACACATATATTACTTCGATGCAAGCATATTCATATAAATTATTACCCAACATGCATATAAATTACGATTAACTTGATGTTAAATAATATTATGAAAGAGAGAAAAAATATTATTAAATCTAAATTCTTCGGTGTATAAGCGTGTTGCTTTGATATGAATATAAATTTTCTCCTTATATAGATAATATTTGTTTAAGTGTTATTGTCCAATTGGAATTAGTATTAGATTGTAAAAGTTTATATTTTGTGTTAGTTTGTTTTAATCCTAATTAGGTTAATTTTTAGAAGAAAAATTTAATCTTTTTTTTTTGGAGTTTTTTTTTTCTTTTTGGGTAATTAGACTTTTTTCTAATTATTTGTTTTGGGACGTCCTTTTAGGACTTTTTTTTGGACTTTTTGCTTTTTTTTTTTTAATTTTAAAAAATTTCTTTTAATTATTATTACAAAGTAATTAAGCAGGCTTAACAGAGACATCATAATCATTCAATTGATGAATTATCCATAAAACCTGGACACAACATAGTCCAATGGCTACATACTAAGCTTCAGTGGTAGAAATAGACACACAATTTTGCTTCTTGCTATTCCAGGAGACTAGGGAGTTTCTAAGGAATTGACAAGACCCATTGGTGCTTTTGCAATCCACTTTATCACCTGCATAGTCTGCATCTAAAAATCCACGAAGATTAAGAGAAGGGGATCTTTCATACCATAAGCCCAAAAGATATTGTTCCGACCAAATATCGAATTATTCTTTTAAGAGTAGTTAAATGAGACTCCTTAGGAGCAGATTAGAATCTAGCACATTTATACACACTAAATATAATTTCAGGACAACTGGTAGTGAGATAAAGTAAAGACCCAATCATACCTCTATACTTGGATTCATCAACACTTTTACCATTAGGATCAAGATCCAAATTGCAAGAGGGACTCATGGGAGTGCTAGTGGACTTAGCATTTTTCATACCAAATTTTTGCACAAGTTCCAAAACATACTTACTTTGATAGATGAATATCCCTTGATCAGTTTAAGAAATTTGAAGTCCCAAAAAGAAAGTTAGCTCACCTATCATACTCAGTTCGAATTCGCTTTTCGTAAGATTGACAAAGTCCTTGCATAGATCAAGGTAAGTAGTTCCAAAAATAATATCATCAATATAAATTTGAATAATAATACTGTCAGATAAAAAGTTTTTGATAAACAAAGTGGTGTCAATACTTCCTCGTGAGAAACCACTAGATAAAAAAAAATTTGCTTAGCGTTCATACCAAGCTCTGGGAGCTTGTTTGAGTCCATAATGAGCTTTTGACTATTTAAACACATGGTAAGGGAAATCTGGGTTTTGAAATCCTGGAGGCTATTTTACAAAAACCTTTTCTTCAATAAATCCATTAAAAAAGGTACTTTTAATGTCCAATTGAAAAAGTTTAAAACTCTTAAAAGCAACATAAGCAAGAAGAATGCGAATAAACTCTAACCTTGCTACATGAGCAAAAGTCTCATTGTAGTCGACACCTTTTTGTTGAGAGTAACCTTGAGCTAGGAGTCTTGCTTTACTTCTTGTTACTTCTCCAGCCTCGTTTAGTTTGTTTCTAAATACTCATTTTGTCCCGATGATAGAGACATTTTTAGGTTTGGGAACTAAGGTCCAGAACTAATTTTTTTCAAATTGATCCAGCTCTTCTTTCATTGTATTTACTCAATCATTATCTTTCAGAGCCTCTTCGACCTTCTTTGGTTCAAGTTGAGATGTAAGAGCAATGTTGGCATTTCTTTTGCTGGATGCCCTTGTTCTCATTCCATAGTTAGCATCACCAATGATAAACTTTTTGGGGTAGTTAGGATCACTTCTCCATTCATTAGGAATAGATTCTGCTACTAGTTGACTTTCTTCGACAGTAGTCAACTGATCTTTGTCTGCAACTACTTTGAAGTTGTCAAATTACTGTTAGTAGTATCTTCATCATCAGAACTGCATCTTTTCTCAGAATAGGGATAGGTTAATCGAAAACAACATGTACGGACTCTTCTACAAAGGAAGTATGCTTGTTAAAAATTCGATATGCTCTACTAGTGTTAGAGTAACCAAGAAAAATACCTTCATTGCTGCGAGGGTCGAATTTTCCTAGATTATCCTTACCATTGTTGTGAACAAAACATTTGCAGCCAAATAGACGAAAGTAACTGATGTTTAGTTTCTTCTCATTCCATAGTTCATATGGAGTCTTCTTGAGAATGGGCCTGATTAAACACCTGTTAAGAATATGACAACTTGCACTTACCGCTTCTGCCTAGAAATAGTGAGGAAGAGAGTGTTTACATATCATGATTCTAGCCATGTATTGAAGAGTTTTATTCTTCCTCTCAATGAATCCATTTCGTTAAGAAGAGTGAGGAACAAATAAGTTGTCTGAGTACCCTTCTTCATTACAGAAGTTTTCAAAGGGTCTGCTTTCGAATTCTCCTCCATGATCAATTCTGATAGATGTAATGTAGTAACCATTTTCTCTCTATACTTTCTTACCAAAAAAACTCAAAATTCTTTATGTATCATCTTTGTTAGCTAAAAACATAACCCAAGTAAAACGGGAATAGTCATCAACAATAAGAAAGGCATACCTTTTACCACCAATACTAGTAGTTCTAGTTGGACAAAAAAGATCCTTATGAAGAAGTTGAAAAGGTTTTGTAGTAGAAAAAATATCTTTTAATTGGAAGGTATTCCTTGTTTGCTTACCCATTTGACAAGCGTCATAGATGTGATTCTTTGTGTATTCTAGCTTTGTAGTCCAATTATCAACTCCAATCTCTCAAGCTTCTAAATTAATTTCATGCTTGCATAGCGTAACTTTTTGTGTCAAATCCATGGATCCTCAGAAAGGGATGCAAGACAGATGTGATTTGTTATCACGCCCCAAGCCTACACCCTGGACATGGCGGGCACTCGAAAACCATTTTTGGTCTCATGCAAACCACTTGGCCTGACTACTTACTTAGTGGAAGACTTAAGCCACAGTGCAAAACCTATAAAAGCAATAACTAATTCATAAACTTTCTACATAAGCTGAATGTAAAAGTGCACAAGAAATAACTGAATAACTAGAACTTGAATACTAATGCATAATCAATGGAACCTCTGCTGAAACTGTCTGAAAAGACCACTAGGACAGGCCCCAAGTAGTTAGAACTAGAAACAAATGCTAAACTAAAATATAATAACTCAAGGGCCCCTGACTGAGAAGAGGCCTCACCACAAGACTGGAAGCTGTCAAGTTCTTAACGAAGTGACTGCTGAAGAACTCTATCACCTGCATCTGCATTACAAGACGATATAGGTTCTAAGGATGGCCAAAGTCGTAACTCAGGATAACACAACATTTCTCAAAAAGGATATAAACACAACTCATAATAAAGTAATAATAATAGTAAACACCTTATATGTTGAAAGTAACATGCTGAAAACTGGTAGGTAAATCATAATTTCTTAGCTTGGGGAGTTTCTCTAACCGATGACCACCACTATGAGCTTCATGGTGATATAACATCTTGCCCACGCTGCCAGAGCCCTCCCATACTTTGCCGGGGTTGGGGACGAAGAACTAGGGGAGTGGATGCATCCCAAAACTGGTACCATCTCAGTGGCAGGTGAGGAGTTGTACGTTGGTACAATCCTATTCTATGATAGCTACGTAGTTTATGAGTTCAAGTAATTAATTCTATTCTCACTGATATTGATGCTCAATACTACTCCCAAAAAGGATTTTTTTTAATATAGCTCATAACTTTAAAGAATGTGAATTCTCAAAATCTAATCTTTCACGGACTTAACCAACTTACTATTTAACTTTCTCAACTGAATTCCTTAACTTGACTGAAAACTAATATCTTCTCAAAATCTTCTCAAACGTATAGGTTACTCGGCTAACAAGCAGAAATTGTTCAAAAAATGATTATTTAATTTATCTCAAACTTTATGCTGTATGGGTGTTCATGAAACCCACATGAAATTTACAAGAAATCCTTCTTAACTGAAATTCTTGATTTCAATGCTATATATATAAAGTAAAGAATCAAGAATTATCATACTTTATCAAGAATCCATACGGAAAATTGGAAATTTATGAAACTTCATAGA
The DNA here is from genome assembly GCA_011800125.2 of Solanum clarkiae. Lineage (NCBI taxonomy): Eukaryota > Viridiplantae > Streptophyta > Magnoliopsida > Solanales > Solanaceae > Solanum > Solanum clarkiae. The sequence continues at coordinate 26,436 of JAABOM020063080.1, read as the reverse complement.
AATTAGATGAATTTTTAATCTCAACTTGTACTTGTAAATTCTTAGTTTGCCTCATCTCCCTGGGAAAGTACTGTCCCAAAAAGGCCTCCTAAAATACCACCTAACTAATAGCTGGCGCCCCATCTATCTTGCTCCCTTTCCACTGATCAAACCAGAGTATGGCTACCCCCTTGATCTGGTAGGCAACCAACTTAACCCACTCAACAACACCTATACACATCACCTGAAACACCTTCTGGAGCTCCTCAATGAAGTTCTCAGGATCCTCCTTCACATTGGACCCTGTGAATTCTAGTAGGTTCATCCTCAGGAACTCCCTAACTCTGGCGATATCCGACCCACCATTTTTGCCTTCTCCCTGGTGACCTCCTTGAGTAGTGACTGCTTAAGTCAATGTCTGAATGGCCTGGCAAAGCTCAGCATTGGTGTTTTCTGCCTGCTATGGCTGCTCTACAGGCACGAATGGACCTCTAGGCTCCTTAGGAGTTCGGCCAGGCTGGTTCGCATTTCTCCTGGCTGGGCGCCCTCTACCCCGTACTGGTCCGTTAGCTCTATGAGGAGGCATGATCTGAAAAACATAGCATGAATGCATGAGTTAGAAGGGACTTCACAGAGATATACTTTGAAGCACGAGACAAAGAATGAAAATTAAGGATGACACTTCCTAATGTCTTGTAGCCTCCCTATTATAGACTTCACACCCATAATATGAACTCTACTGGACACGGTTCCATAGACTCCCTAAGACTCTTGAACTCCATGCTCTGATACCAAGTTTGTCATGCCCCGAGCCTACACCCTGGATGTGGCCGTCACTCGAAAATCATTTCTGGTCCCAAGCGAACTACTTGGCCTGGCTACTTACTCAGCGAAAGGCTTAATTAACAGTGGAAAAGCTATAAAAGCAACAACTAACTCATAAACTATCTGCATAAGCTGAATGTAAAAGTGCACAAGTAATAACTAAATAACTAGAACTGGAATACTAATGTATAATCTATGGAACTAAAATTGTCTGAAAAGACCACTGGGACAAGCCCCAAGTAGCCAAAACTAGAAACAAATATTGAACTGAAATATAATAACTCAAGGGCCCCTGACTGAGAAGAGGCCTCACCACAAGACTGGAAGCTGTCAAGTTCTCAACGAAGCGGCTGCTGAAGAACTCTGTCACCTACATCTGCATCATAAAATGATGCAGGTCCTAAGGACCTCAGTGCGTGGAATTTATGGTATGTAAGATGGCCAAAGCAGTAACTCAGGATAACATTACATTTCTCAAATAGGAGATAAATATAACTCATAATAAAGTAACAATAATAGTAAACACCTTATATGTTGAAAGTAACATGCTGAAAATTGGTAGGTAAATCATAATTTCTTAGCTTGGGGAGTTTCTCCAATCGACGACCACCACTGTGAGCTTCGTGGTGATACAACGTCTTGCCCACGCTGCCAGAGCCATCCCATACTTTGCCGGGGTAGGGGATGAAGAGCTAGGGGAGTGGATCCATCCCAAAACTAGTGCCATCTCAGTGGCAGCTGAGGAGTTGTACGTTGGTACAATCCTATCCTATGCTGGCTACATAGTTTATTAGTTCAAGTAATTAATTCTACTCTCACTCATATCGGTGATCAATACTACTCCCCAAAAGGATTTTTTTATAGAGCTCATAACTTTAAGGAATATGAATTCTCAAAATCTGATCTTTCAAGGACTTAGCCCAACTAAGTATTTGACTTTCTCAACTAAATTCTTTAACTTGACTGAAAACTAATATCTTCTCAAAATTTTCTAAAATGTATAGGTTACTTAGCTAACAAGCAGAAATAGTTCAATGATTATTTAATTTATCTCAAACTTTAGGCTGTATGGGTGTTCATGAAACTCACGTGAAATTTACAGGAAATCTTTCTTAACTGAAATCCTTGGTTTCAGTGCTATATATATAAAGTAAAGAATCAAGAATTATCATACTTTATCAACAATCTATACAAAAAATTGGAAATTTACTAAATTTCACAGAAATTACATGAATTTTTAATCTCAACTTGTACTTGTCAATTCGTGGAAGAAAACATATGATTTATCAAGTATCCATAAAATAGTTTTTAGAATGGCCTTACATACCTGGGAATGACGTCTTGAGGACTTTGAAAGTATCCCTAAGCCTTACTATCGTTCTTTAATTGCTTGAGCGTGAGGTCTTGAGAGGTTTTTCTTGTTTTGAGAGATTATAAGAGTAAAAATGAGTTTTGGACCTTAATACAACTTAAAATGTTTAATTTAGGATTATGGGGTGTGGGATAGGTCAAAACTACCCTTCCTTATTAAAATAAGAAAAATAGGTCGAAATTAGACTAGTGCACGTTGCGCACTAGTGTAGAATTCTACTTTTCCACTAATTTTCAACCTTCGTCGAATTTTTGGAAAAAATAAAGTGTAGTTCCGCGTCCTTAGCACATCACTGAAGGAGCGCGAAAACCTTACTGTTTTTAATTTTTTTAAAAAAATAATTTGAGTTTTTCACGTTAAAGTCGAGTTGAGACCATTTTCCAATTCAATTTTTCGCACTGATTGCAGATCCGATATCGGATTTGCAATCGGAGCATGGGAAGACATATTACGCACAAGGTCAATTTTAGGGGTCTTTTGGTCTTTTCATGGGGGGGGTTCACATTTATGGATCCTTTCACTGAGTCAAGAATGTAAACATTCTTGTCCCTACTTCCAGGGAGAATTTCCTTTCCCGATGCATCCTCAAGAATGCATCTAAGTTTCTTGAATTTTACTTCTAAATCACACAGTTGACTGATGCTTAGCAGATTGTACCTTAGACCTTTTACAAGATAAACATTAATAATATCACAAGATTCATTAAAAGAGCTGATACCAATACCAATGATAGTTCCAGTTGAGTTATCTCCAAATCGAACTTTTTCACCATTAAAGTCAGCCACAGATTTAAATAGACTTTTATTGTCTGTCATGTGATTTGAACATCCGTTATCCAATCAAGATACCATTTCCCTTCTGATTTTAAGAGGTGTTCCTGCAACATAAAATTTCTATTTGCTTTTAGGTACCCAATTTGATTTGGGTCCTTTTTTGTTAGAAGAATTTTTGACTCTCCAGTCCATGTTGGTTAGTTTAGAAAGACGAAACCAACATCTACAATAAGAGTGAGTAGGTTTACCACAATAATAACATGAGCCTTTACTCATACCATCAAATCTAGATAGACTGTAATGATCATTTTGAGAGCAAATCTACTTGTTCGAACATATTGACTTGACTTCTTTATTATGGCTAGTAAATTTTCGAGCATTTTCTAAAAGATTTTTTAATTCAAAGTTTTCTTCATCTAAAAGATCATTTCAACTGCACAAATTTTGAATTTGATTTCCCAAGCTCTTTTTTCATCTTGAATAGTTCTAAGATTTTCAAAAAAGATCTTTTTAAGTCTGTGATGACCTGATCCAGTAAAACTCTTAAATCATTGCAATTTTCATAAAAATCAATCTTTACCTAACTGGATTCTCTGATGTCCATGAAGCACACATTTACAGAATCATTTTGAACGCATTCTGATGTATCTTCATCACTCCAACTGCTGAGCGCTTCGTTTCTTGAATATCCTTAAGGATATCTTCCCTTAGCTTTTGGACACTCACTTGTAATGTGTCCAAACTTGCCGCAATCATAGTACCTGCCATCATTTCTATTGTAGTTAGTAATCTGTTTATTTCTAGAATTGTTTGGCTTACCTCTTCTTTGATTTTTCTGTTACGCCGGAATATTTCCATGAAAATCTTGTGATTAGTGTGATTTCGTCCTCATTAAATTCATCTTCATCTTCTTGAATGTCATCCGTTGCTTTGAAGGCAACAAATTTCTTTTTCTCATTGTCCTTTCCCTTCTTGTTTAGATGAACTTCTCGAAAGCAAAAAGATCTTCTCGAACCTCGTCATAGTTTAGGTTCTTCGGATCAATGCTTTCTAGTGCAATGACCTTGGCATGTCATTGAGAAGGTACACTTCTTAGGATTCTCCTTATATACTCTATGGGAGCATTATATTTTTCTATAGCCTTAAGTTCTCCAATGATTTTGCTTAGTCGTGCAAACATACTCTCAGCAGATTATCCTTCATTCATTTGGAATAGTTCATATTCATAGATAAGGAGACTGATAATGGTTCCTTCATAAGTGACCTCTACTTTGTCCCACATTTCTTTAGCAGTTTCACAGCTGGAGATTTTCTAATATTCTTCACCACTGATTACATTGTAGAGAACATTCTTAGGCTTTGAATTTATCTGGATGATCTCCATTTGTTCATCGGTGTAATTTTCCAGACTACGAACAGCAGGGGCCTGACTTCCTTCAGAACTTGATGAACTTTCATTAACAGGTTTGGTTACAAGGATGGAAATGTCACTAAGTACGATGAATCTCCAAACTTTGACATCATAAGACTTGATGAAGGTCTCCATTCAGATTTTTCAGTGTGAAAAGTGCTTTCCATTAAAATAGGGAGGTCAGGATTGAGAAGTTCCCTCTTGAAACAGTTCTCCAATGGTTTGATTTTAATTTTCCATGATCTTTTTCTCATGTGTGGTTAGACAAAAAAATTTAGTGAGACTAGACTCCGATACCAATTGAAAGTGCAAGAGGGAGGGGAGATGAATTGAATTTTATTCCTTTTTTTTTAACTTAAACCTGCACTCAGTTAGTAAGCTAATATAGCATGTAATCCACTACAACTTATTAAATAAGAATGCAGAAATTTAAAGTGCATAAAAGGAAAATTCAATACTGGATATTTTTATACTGGTTCGGATTCAATGTGAATCATAGGTCCAGTCCCCTTGGGTTGGAAGGGATGTCTCTTCAAGCCTTTGATAAAGTAGGAGTTACAATAATTTCAACTTAAACTATACTCAGATTTTTCTCTCTCTTTTTTTAATTTGTTTTTCTTTTTCTGTTGATACAAACCTCTCTTTCAATTTTTTATTCTTTTTTCTCTTTTTTTCTTTCAGAGTAACAACTCTAAATATTACAATGATTTTCCAAAGATGAAGAGTATTGAAGAAAAACTTTAAATATAGTAGGCTTGTATGAGTATTAAGATATCCTGAATGCCTCTTTTCCGTAAAATAGAGGCATCCCAAGAGAGTTGATCCTTGGATTGAGGCCTTTATTGATCCTCTTTTCAAGAATAAGGTAAGGCTTTTTAGGTAGACAGTTCGATAAAATCTTCTTTCCTTGTTTAGCTTCTGATCTGGATCTTTTATAGATACAATTGTCTTCAATCTTGGATATTTTCTTGGAACTGATCTTCTGATCGATTTGAATCTTTAACCAATCTTTTCATTAATCTTGGATTCTGTTTATGGTAGTGATCTTCTGTCAAATCTATGATTGATTTGACAAAACTTCCAGCAACTTATCTTCTTCCTTTTGTGTTGAGATTCTATCTCATGAAGTCTTTTGTGCCTTGAATCTGCCAGATCTTGCTTGTCTTTATTCCTTGTGAAGATATGCTTCCTTTTTGATGCATTACATCTTTTCAATCCAGATGCTTCTAGCAGTAAAATCTTCTCTTAATTGATTCTTTTCAGTCCAAAGATGTTTGATTTTCCAGATTATTTTCCTTTCTCACTTGATATTTGATTTATTCTTTCAAGTCCAAATATGCTCGATTGCTTTTTCAAATTTGTTTTCCTTTCTTGCTTAGTGTCAGTTTGATTTCTTCCAATAATTATGCTCTAGGTACCTCTAGCTAGATTTTCTAGATAGATTCTTCCATGTCATACCATAGCTGGATTGTTTTTTTTTTTGATGTTTTCCTGTAATTTGTCATCAGTCAAAACATATTAGCACTAACAATTTTGTCTACCACAAAGGCTACCCCTAACTTCCCCCAAATGATCTCATTCCTAAACTTATCCCCCCCTCCACCCCTCCCCCGATATGTCTACACATCCATCTCAACATCCTCATCTCCATGACCAACATCTTTTGAACATATAAGTTTTTGATTGGGCAGCACTCCACCCTATATAGCAAAGATGGTCTAACCATCACTCTATAAAACATACTTTTAAGTTTATGTGGTATCTTCTTATCATACAATACTCTAGAGATAAGTCCTTATTTCATCCATGCTGACCCAATACAATGCGTGACATCATTGTTGATATCACCATTACCTGGATGATGGAACCAATATATTCAAAGAGTGATTCGATAAAATTACTATATCATTTACTACTTCTTAATCCATGTGCCAAATCAATAGGATACAAGCAAAGATGGACGAAGGGAGTAATTCTCTGTAATATATATTTAATATGCCAAGTCAATATGTGTTCTTATTTGGGGTGTGCATCGGTTGGTTCGGTTCGGTTTTGTATATTATCGGTTCAGTTTATTAGTTTCTATTCTTAAATATGCTAAACCAATAAGAAACCAATAAAATATTTTTATCGATTTTCAGTTTATCAGTTTTAAGTCCTTAATGGTTTAGTTTTAGGTTTACCCGATAAGAATGATAATGAGAATTTGTATTAATAAAAAGCAGATAGAGTACGAAAACTATGTTTACAAACTTGCAAAAGCTATAATTAGTTAATTACAAACTAAAATACTAAAGTGGATAACTAATCACTCAAATACTATAAAGATTAAAATATGTAAAATATTATTATAGTGTCTTATTACTATGAAATTACTAATATTTAATATTTACGCAGAGCTAAAATAGTAAATTATTATAATCTTTTTGGGTTATCGGTTTACTCAATAACCCAATAGTAAAAATCGATATTGAATCGATAACCCAATAATCTTTTTTTTTCAAAATCATTAAAAACCTGATAACCTAATAACCCAGTAATAATAAACCAATAACGTTTTTATCGGTTTGATTTATCGATCAATTCGATTTTTGCACACCCCTAGTTCTTATTACGATAAATTTTAAAATATTGGAGATTAATGCTTAAAAAAGTCAAGTGTCCTATTTTTTTAATTAATGAATTCATTTTATAATTTAGAATGTGTATACCCGAACACCACGGTACATCGAGATCAGGTATTTTATTTATATCTATTTTATTGCTAAATGCTAATAAGTAAAAGGTACCGTCGTAGAATGAAAGACCTAAACAGGGCAGACTAAATATATAGGACAAAAAGTAGTGTACAATATACTAAATCAGCTTATACATTATTTTTATCAAATATAGTAAGAGTTTAAAATAATATTAAATATTACACGAGTTTCTCAAATTTATTTTTTATGAGTGATATCGTAATTTTTGAAATTCACTTATAGCAGTGATAAAATGAATATCAGTGATATATAATGAATTTCAAAAATGTTGTATTATTAATACAAAATAAATTTTAGAAGTTGTTGCTATAACTAATGATTATCAAAATTATCATTATGTTTGATTATTAGACATCACACGATTATTATTTTTGAAGATTTTACAAAATAATTTTTTTATATATTTCATGAGAGCTGTTAAAATAAATTTGACTCACGAGAAAATCTGATTCAACCTTTTAGTCAAGTGGGGTTGAGCTAAAATACCTTCCATCCATTCAGAACTAATCCATAGTCCTGCCTCTGTTGGTTGGCCGGGCTTAAGGGTTGGACCAAGCCAGAAAGAATACTATATTACTTAATTTTAGAAAAATGAAAATTAAGTTAAATAAAAGCTAAAGAAAAAGAAATTACAAATAAGTAAATCAGAAATAAGAGTTTTATTTTGTTAATCTTAGAAATTATATTATGTTGATGTGGATTTGTTCTCACAACAAATATATATGTATGAAATATAAATAAAATAATCGGCTGTCCCACATTGGAAGGAGAGTTTAGCCACATGAAAACCTAATTAGAGAAGCAAAAATAAAATTATCTGACACATGTGTTACGATCAGATTTCTCAGGTCATGATAGCACCTACCTTCAATCCACTAATAAGTAAGTCTAATCCCGTAGTCCAGAGTATAGGTAGTGGACTACCACAAGCTGAAGGAAAAAAGCAATTAATAATAATGCTATACTAATAACAATAGGGGAAGAAAGAGGATAATATAACAAGATAACCCCAAGACATGGTATCAATCAGTAGTTGAGCTACTAAACCCAAGTGAAGTAACACAAGACTTTCATAAATGCAATAATAACATAATTGTCTTCGAGTACAAAATAAAGACTAGTCCGAACTGAAAGAAAGGGAGATAAGCAACTCTGATCACCCAGTGCTCACTCATGTCTCTAGAATCCAAGAGCTGCTCCGCACGATATCCAATCAGCAATGCAAACCAATACTATGATCTGCAAGGTGCATAAGTGTAATATGAATACAAGTGGCACTTGGCAGGCATCGACCCGCTGAGCTCCAAAGATACAACCAGTATAAAGAACTTGTAAGCAAGGAGTACATATATATCTAACGAGAATAGTAGGAGAAAACCTGCGATAATAGACAATATAAGGTAAGGGAGAATAGGTAACAAACAAGAAGCAAGGGAACATACCTGGTGGACAACCCAGAACCTATACATGATGATACTCTATGAAAGAGGGACAACTAAATAACAACCTACTAGCAGAAAAAACACAGATATCACATAAATGTCTAAAGGACCATATCAACTCAATCCATACATAAAAAATTAGATAATCAAGAAGAAGGGCAGTAAATACCTCCATACAAAAGACCACCCTTTATACCGACTTAAGTTCACAAATAGGAAGACAATATCCTCCAAGCCCTTGTATACCCAAAAGGTTTACTCAAGCAAGTAAATTCGCACGACATCTCATACTGCCGACAAATACAAATAAATATGCTGGCGATAGACAATGCATATATGTACGAGAAGTTATGCAAGAAATCTAGTAGTATCATTTATCTCATACCAAGGTAAACACACCCATTTCAAGTTTCGATAAGGAAGTGGGACCCATGCGCCTCTATGAGATTGCCATGGGGAGCTCAAGAATGCTTCTATATATCTATTTGGTCCGGATCTAGGTCTTATCATCAATATCTACAACATCGATCTGCAGGATCTGCTTCGCCATCTGACCGAAGATAGTAAATCAAATCAGTATATAAAAAGGACTGGGGGCTCCTCGACCGAGTAAAAAACACAATGAGCGCATCCCAGATACCTCTACTCCTAATCTTAGTTGGTGAAGGTAGTATGACCCTCATTTAGAAAATTAGTATAAAAAATTTGGGTAACAACCCAGCTTTCTCAAAATAATGTCAAGAACCAATGCGTACATCAGAGTCGACTACAACCGTGAATAAATAAAGAGCCAATGCAATGCATGCCATCACAAGCATCCAAACACCACACACAATCACATACAAATTTTTTCTATAAATAATTAAGTCCTAGAGCACATAAATGACCCAACAACATCACAAATCTCATATTAAGGCCTAGGGCTCAAATATACCCTGCAAGTTAACAACAATATCAAAAATAACTTCAACTCTAACAAAATATCAACAAGGCTACTATGATGAACAAGCATCCCACAAGGCAGTTCTCTAGCCTCTAAAATCAACTGGAAGTACATTCTCAATGATATAAGATTAACTAGTGTCCACCAATTGGCTATGGAGAAGGCATGAGAAAATGTAACAGGTAGTCCGAAATTTGAGGACAATATTTATTTACAAATCAAATCATCTGAAAACCACTATACCAAGGCTATAACATAGTTCCACACTAATAAAGGTATTATACCACCAGGATACCCCCCCTCCCGACAACATCCAAATAAACTAAGGATCAACCCCATAATGAATTCTTAGGTACAACTTTGATTACCACAATAAACATCAAACGAGACACCTAGATTAGGCTAACAAGGATAAACTAAGCTTAAATGACAATTTACCAACTAATCCTATACTTTTATAGAGGTAACCCAACCCAAGGCTTATATCGGAACCAAGAATCAGTAAATAAGGATTTTAAACATAACTTGTCATATATAACCTCAACCATAATAATTGATAGTACACAATACCTTATAAAGCTCAATTAGAAAAAAAAGGAGACCGTACCTTACCTTTATGCTAAATACGCGTGCTCTAAGTCCACTTTCCAATAACTCTCCACATCGAAATCAACTTCAAATTCTTCCATGCTATCAAAATATCGATCACCTCGTCAATATGAATGTTTAAACTCTAAATTTATATTTTCAAAAATGGATCCAAAATTGGGTCAAAATGGGATTGTGGGACCCATAAGAGGAATCTTAAAATTGACTCCACAAAAAGTTCTAAACGCATTGTAGAACTTATACCCAATATGGACACAATTTGACTCTCAAAATGGATAAATCTGAAGTACCCCGCCCTCCCAAAAAAAGTAATCGAAATGTGCCTTGGAGATGCTCATAATCGTAATTTTTTTACATCTCAAAATTCATGCGTGATATCAAAAATCCAACTTCATATTCTTGTTTAGGGGAAATATTGGGTGGGAAATGGGCATAATTCAAATTTTAGAGGACCCGTAGTGAAAAATGAATTTCACAAAAAATTCATTTTCAGAGAGGGTCCAGTTTTGCTCCGCGACGTGGAGTCGTTGTGGAGTAGTGTATTTTGCTGCTAGTTTTCTTGTTTCGGCCTACGACTTTGGAGTCTTGGGCCTAAGACTGCCTATGCGTAAAAACACCTATATTTAGTCATTTTTGCAAAATCATATCATACAAAACATTCCCCAAAATCCTCTCAAAATACTTAGACAAATATTTCACCCAAATTCTAGTGTCCCAATCTAATTTCGGATCTCAAGAATTTCATTCGAGCTTCAAATTCTTAATCAAATCTTTGTCAAGGAAATCTCCAAAGTTGAGATATGTGGGTTTCAACCATTGGGTCCTTTCACTCATAGTGCCCAACCATCTATTTCTTGTAAATTGCATGTTTTCAAGTTGATTATTTATGGGTATCTTCTATTATGAAATTTAAATATAAACTATGTTGGGATTTCATGAAATGTGATTGTTTAAGCAAGTTTTGAGCTATGAATCTATGATCTACTATGAGATTTGACGAAGGACTTTAATGTATATTGTGTGATGGTGTTACCAAGTGTTGGTGGGTTGATTTACATTAAGTTTTCTCATATGGTTTTACTCTTGAATTGCATGATTATGAACTAGCATTACACACCCGCCAAGTGTTTGATAAAATGTCCGGTTTAGGATTCTTGAGTTATTAATGATTTATTGCATGGCCTATGAGTCAAGTAACTTTATGATGATGAAAGTAATATTTTATGTGTTGATTTCATGAAAAGTACCTATAGTGTTGTAAGTTGACCACACCTTGTTGAGGGGGTGCTATGCCTCAACCACTTAGATGGAGGGTGCTACGTCCATGTACCAGTTAACGAGTATGTACCTTGACCACTATGATGGAAGGTGCTATTTCCATCTACCAATTCAGAAGTATATACCTTGAACACTATGATGGGGGTGCTATGCCCATCTTCCATATTGAGGGGTATATAGCTTGACTACTTTGCTATGCCCATTTACTAATTGAGGGGTAGATACTTCAATCGCCTTCCAAGGAGGTGGTAGCCCTGGATTCCAAGTACTAGTTGCTTGGTCTATGATGATGGTCTCTTCCTACATATGTATTATGTTCTATATAAGCATATTTTACTTCAAACATTGATCATGCATGCCATGTTGCTAATATACTATCTCTTGCTTATGATTTTGCATTTTGATTAAGTTTCTTATCTCTTGTTGCATTGCATTCTACATATTTAGTACATTCAAACATACTAATGCATACTCTATGCCTTTGTGATGTTACCATGTAATGACCGGAACCCCTTATGATCATCCTCCCCTTGGCTAGTTGACAATTTTGAAGATAAGCTATTGGTAACTCTTCAAGTTTGGAGACACTAGCTTTGCACTCTCACTTTTGCTCTTTCCTTATGTTGCACTTAGATAGAAAAAGGGTGAGCGCAGAAAGTGTCTTGGCCCCCACCTAATCTTTGCTAGAGGTGTTATTGGATAAGTTATGTAATTATACTTAAGCTTGACTCTTTTGATGATCTATACTATTAAAAATTTCCCCTAGTCCCTCTATCCTTATTTCTATTCTTGTATTGCTGTTTAATTGCTTCCGCAACCAAGGATGTGTAAATGTATGCTAAGAGGCTTATTTGGGGTCTCCTTTGGGTTTCAATTCACCGTGTCACGTCTAGGCCCTAGGCTTGGGTCATGACAAACTTTGTATCAGAGTATTAGGTTGTTAATGGTTCTCGGTATCCAACACACCACTTTGATTATAGTCTTACTCATGGTTGTGAAGTGCACCACAACTATGATTAAGAGGCTATGAGGCGTTTTAGGAAATGTTTCCCTTCTTCTTGATCTATGTCGTGCTATAGGAGTTAAGGTAAGGCTTTCTCTAATGGATGTCCTTTGCTATGCTAGATCATGCTCATTCCAAGAGGAAAAAGAGCTCGTACACCCTAAGAATAACTGGCTCATGAAGAGTTCCAAGATTCTATTATCATTTTCTCTCAAGTTATAACTAATTAAATCAACCAAGGGGCCTAAATTCCTCATGCTTGTACTTTGAAATCTAGGATAAGGGACTTTATGAGAATGAACCCACCGAATTTCCATGGGTCTAAAGTGGATGACAATCCTTAAGAACTTTGATGAGATGTACAAAGTGTTGTCTATCATGGGGATATATCTGAAGAGAAAGCAGAGTTGGTGGCCTATCAACTCAAGGGGATGGCCCAAATATGGTTTAGTCAATGGAAGGAGGAGAAAGGAACAACAATGTGATCCTTTGGGAGGAGTTTAAGGCGGCATTTCTCAACCGGTTCTTCCTTCTTGAGCTTAGGGAAGCCAAAATGATGGAGTCCATGAATTTGAAGCAAGGGTCCATGAGTGTGCTGGAGTATGCCCTCAAGTTCAACCAATTCTCTAAATATGCTCCACAATTGGTGGCCAAGACAACGTCTAGGATGAAAAGGTTTGTGATGGGTATGTCTGACTTAGTAAAAGAAGAATGTCGTGCCGCCATATTGATAGGTTATATGGAATTGTCCCACCTCACGAATTATGCCAAACATTGGAGGGGGAAAAGTTGAGAAAGAAAAGAAGTAATAAGGCCAAGAGGGCCCGTTTTGAGGGTAGATTCCAAAGTCCCAAGGGTGGTCGGTTCTATCATGGCCAAGGTTCTTTCAATGCTTCTACTAGAAGGTTTGCTAATGGCAACCCAAGGGTCCAAGGTGGTAGTGGTGTGGTACCTAATGCTAGGTGACCAACATGTGGTAGAAGCCATGATGGCCCATCTTTGAAGGATACTAATGCTTGTTATGGGTGTAGTGAGGTGGGTCATAAGGTAATTGCTTGTATACATGCAGAACATAAGGGTAGAGATGGCCGTCCACAAGGCCAAGGTGTGAATGTGGTTCCTATGGGAAGAGGAGGTCAACAAGGTGGTGCCCCAAGGCACAATCGGTTCTATGCTCTTCAAGGGAGGCAATTGATTAGGTGTTCCATGTCATCAACGACATGTTAAAAGTCATTAATTTTGATGTGTATGCATTGATAGACCCATGTGTCACTCTTTCTTTTGTTACTCCTTTTGTTGCCAAAAGGTTTCATGTTGAACCTGAATTATTTTGTTAGTCTTATGAGGTGTCTACTCCTATTGGTGCATCCATTGTTGCTAGAAGGGTCTATAGAAATTATCCCGTTTTCATTTTGCATCAAATGTTGCCTTGTGATTTTGTGGAGTTGGATATGATGGATTTTGGTGTCATTCTTGGGATGGATTGGTTGCATACATATTATACCTCTATTGATTGTAGAACTCGTAGGGTCAAATTCCAATTCCCTAATAAATCAGTCCTAGAATGGGAGAGTCATGATGTGGTGGTCAAGGGTATGTTTATTTCATGCATTAAATCCCAGAAGTTGATTTCTAAGGGGTGTCTCTGTCATCTTGTGAGGGTTAGGGATGTTGAGTCTAAAGTTCTTCCTATAGAGTCTGTCCCAATGGTGAATGAGTTCCTTGATGTCTTTCCTAATAAGCTTCCCGGTATTCCTCTAGAAAGGGAAAGAAATTTTGGCATAGACCTCCTTCCCGATACTTAACCCATTGTATTCCTCCTTACTGTATGGCCCTGATGGAGTTGAAGGAGTTGAAATAACAATTAAGGAACTTGTTGGAGAAGGGCTTTATTAGGCCTAGCCAATCACCTTAGGGTGCACCGGTGTTGTTTGTGAAAAAGAATGATGGTTCTTTTAGAATGTGTATTGATTACCAGCAACTTAATAGAGTTACCATCAAGAATAAGTACCCTCTACCAAGGATAGACGATCTTCTTGAACAACTTCGAGGGAGTACTTACTTTTCTAAGATTGATCTTTGATCCGGGTATCACCAAGTGAATGTGAGGGAGTGTGACATTCCCAAGACAACCTTCCGAACTAGATATGGGCACTATGAATTTGTGGTTATGTCTTTTGGATTGACCAATGTACCGGCTATCTTCATGGATCTTATGAATAGGGTCTGCAAACCCTACCTTGATTTGTTTGTATGGTATTTATTGATGATATGTTGATCTATTTCTGTAGTGAGGGGGAGCATGTGGATCACTTGAGGATGATGTTACAAATCTTGAGGGAGGAGAAGTCGTATGCCAAATATGAGAAGTGTAAGTTTTGGTTGAAAGAGGTTGCCTTCCTAGGTCATACGGTGTCAGGTGATGGTAGTAAGGTGGATCCTAAGAAGACAGAGGTAATTAGAAATTCGGCTAGGCCTTTGACTCCATCGGACATTAGGAGTTTGTTGGGTTTAGCGGGTTAGTACTAGAGATTTGTGAATAAGTTCTCTTCTATTGCTTCTTCTATGACTAAGTTGATCCAAAAAAAGGCAAAGTTTGTGTGGACCGATGAGTGTGAAAAGGGTTTCCATACTTTGAAGGATAAGCTTGTCTCCTCTCCTATCTTGTCTCTACTAGAAGGGTTGGAGGTTTGTTGTGTGTTGTGATGCCTTATGAATTGGTTTGAGTTGTTTTTTGATGCAAAATGGTCAGATAATAGCTTATGCATCTAGCAACTTAAGGTGCATGAAAAGAATTATCCTACCCATGATTTTTAATTGGTCGGCCGTGATATTTGTTTTGAAAATTTGGCATCATTACTTGTATAGGGTTCATGTTGATGTGTTCACCGATCATAAGAGTCTCCAATATGTTTTCATCTAAAAAGATCTCAACTTGAGACAAAGAAGGTGGTTAAAGCTTGTTAAGGATTATGATATGAGTGTACATTATCACCTCCGGTAAGGCTAATGTTGTGGTTGATGCTTTGAGTAGGGTGTCTATGGGTAACCTAGCACATATTGATGGTGGGGGCAAAAAAGTGGCTAAGGAGGTTCATCAGTTGGCTAGATTGGCAGTTAGGTTGGAGGAGGTTGACAATGGTGGTATTATGGTTGTTGGTGGCTCAAAATATTCATTGATTGAGGAGGTAAAGGCAAAGCAAGATCTTGATCCGGCCTTGTTAGAATTGAAGGTCTTGTGAGAGATGGCAAGGTGGAGGTTTTCTTCCAAGAGGGAGATGGTGCCCGTAGGTACCAAGGTAGGTTGTGTGTTCCTAGTGTGGATGACTTGAAAGAGAAGATTTTAGATGAGGGTCATAATTCTTCCTATTCTATTTACCCAGGTTCTAGAAAGATGTATAGAGATTTGAGAGAGGGGTATTGATGGGGAGGTATGAAGAAAGACATTGCTAGGTTTGTATCCGGTTGCCATATTTACCAACAAGTTAAAGACAAGGATCAAAGGCCGGGTGGCCTAGCCCAAGATATAGAGATCCCTACTTAGTAGTGGGAGGAAATTAACATAAATTTTGTGCTTGGGTTGCCTAAGACTAGAAAGGGTTTTGATTCTATTTGGTTGTGGTTGATTGAATGGAAAAGTCGGCTCATTTCTACCTATTAAGAATACTTATGGTGCTGAAGATTATGGTAGATTGTATATTCATGATTGGCTAGATTGCATGGGGTTCCTTTGTGTATCATATCAGATTGTGGTGCTCAATTCACTTCTAACTTTTGGAGGTCCTTCCAAAGAGGTCTTGGTACCAAGGTAAAGCTTAGTATGGCCTTTCACCCTCAAATGGATGGCCAAGCCGAAAGAATTATCCAAACTCTTGAGGGTACAGTTAGAGCTTGTATTTTGGAATTTAAGGGTAGTTGGGATGATCATCTTCCACTAATTGAATTTTCTTACAACAATAACTATCATTATTGCATTGGTATGACTCCTTTAGAGGCTCTCTATGGTAGACATTATAGGTCCTCGGTTGAATGGTTTGAGGTAGAGGAGATGCCTTTGCAACCCAATGTCGACAAAAGTCCTATGCCAATGTGAGGAGAAGGGAGCTTGAATTTATGGTTGGTGATTGGGTCTATTTGAAGGTCTCACCCATGAAGGGAAGGGCTCATTTTGGTAAAAAGGGTAAACTGATTCCAAGATTTGTGGGTCCTTATAGAGTGTTGATGAGGATTGGTAAGGTGGCCTATGATTTGGAGTTGCCCAACAATATGAATATGGTTCATCCAGTCTACCATCTATCTATGTTGAGGAAGTGTGTGGGTGACCCAAGTGCTATTATACCTCTTGATGTTGTAGATGTTTTTGAAGAGAATTTCACTTATGAAGAGGTCCTCATAGAAATTTTGGATACACAAGCAATGGGCTTGAGGAACAAGGATGTTGCTTCGGTTAAGGTTCTTTGGAGAAACCAACAAGTTGAGAGTGCTACATGGGAAGCTGAGGCGGACATGCAAAAGCAATACCCTATCTCTTCCTGTCCACTCAAGCCTAAGGTTCTAATTCAAGTCTTGTATGTGATTTCAAGTTTTATGTATCAACCCTTATGTCATTTATATGCATTCATGTTTTTGTTGACAAGTTCACAGTGATTTTGAAACTTATGTTGAGATTTTTGAAAGTAATGTTTAAATGCGTTGTTGCATTCTTCTTGGGGATGATTCCTTCATGATTACTCTTCTTATATATACTTCTTTGACATTCGGGGATGAATATTCCTAAAGGGGAGATGTTGAAACACCAAAAATAAAAGTGTCCATAAATATACCTCGGAAATGCCCATAATCGTAAAATTTCCTTATATCTCAAAATCCGTGCATGACATTAAAAACACAACTTTGCATTGTTATTCAGGGGGAAAAATTGTGTGGAAAATGCATATAACCCAAATTGTAGAGTACGCATAGCAAAAAATGAATTTCACAAAAAATTCATTTCTAGAGAGGGTGCAAGTTTGATCTGCGACAGAGCCGCTGAGCTGTGTATTTTGTTGCCAATTTTCTTATTTCAGCCTAAGGCTATGGGATCTTAGGCATAAGCCTTCCTATGCGTAAAAATACATGTACTTAGTCATTTTTCAATATCATATCATATGAGACATTTCCCAAAATCCTCTCAAACACTTAGACAAATATTTCACCTAAATTCTAGTGTCCCAATATCATTGCAGATCTCAAGGATTTCATTAAAGCTTCAAATTCTTGATCAAATCTTCGTTAAGGAAATCGCCAAAGTTGAGGTATGTGGGTTTCAGCCATTGGGTCCTTTCACCCATGGTGCCCAACCCCTTTTTTCATGTAAATTGCATGTTTTCAAGTTGATTATTTATGAGTATCTTCTATTATGATGTTTGAATATAAACTATGTTGGGGTTTCATAAAATATGATTGTTTAAGCATGTTTTGAGCTATGAATATATGATCTTATATGAGATTTGATGAAGGGTTTCAATGTATACTACATAATTATGTTACCAAGTGTTGGTGGGTTGATTTACATTAAGTTTTCTCACTTGATTTTACACTTGAATTGCATGATTATGAACTAGCATTACACACCCGGCAAGTGTTTGATAAAATATCTGGTGCAAAGTTCTTGAGTTATTAATGATCTATTGCATGACCTATGAGTCAAATAACTTTATGATGATGAAAGTAATGTTTATGTATTGACTTCATGGAAAGTACCAATAGTGTTGCAAGTTGACCACACCTTGTCTAGGGGGTGCTATGCATCAACCACTATGATGGAGGGTGCTATGTCTATCTACTAGTTAAAGGTTATATACCTTGACCACTATGATGGAGGGTGCTATGCCCATCTACCAATTGAGGGTAGATACCTCAATCTCCTTCCAAGGGGGTGGTAGGCCTTGGATTCCAAGTACTAGTTGCCTGGTCTATGATAATGGTCTCTTCCTGCATATATATTATATTCTATGTAAGCATGTTTTACTTCAAACATTGATCATGCATGCCATGTTGCTAATATACTATCTCTTGCTTATGATCATACATTTTGATTAAGTTGCCCATCTCTTGTTGCAATACATCCTACATACTTAGTACATTCAAATGTACTAATACATACTTTATGCCTATGTGATATTACCATATAGGAACTGGAGCCCCTTAAGATCATCCTCCCCATGGCTAGCTGACTATTTTGAAGATAAGCTATTGGCGAGTCCTCAAGTTCGGGGACACTAGCTTTGCACTCTTACTTTTTCTCTTTTCTTATGTTGCACTTTGATACAAAAAGGGTGAGCCCGGAAAGTGTCTTATCCCCCACCCAATATATGATAGAGGTGTTTTTGGACAAGTTATGTAATTATGCTTAAGCTTGACTCTTTTGATGATCTATACTATGAAAGATTTCCCTTAGTCACTCTATCCTTATTTTTATTCTCTTATTGCTGTTTAATTGCTTCCGCGACCAAGGATGTATAAATGATATACTAAGAGGCTTGTTTGGGGGCCCCTTTGGGTTCCCATTCGCCGAGTCATGTCTAGGCCCTAGACTTGGGTCGTGACAAAATCAACCAAATTGTAATTTTACCGTTAAAGTCTAAAACAAGAGAAGGAAAGCCCCTTTGGGTGAGAATTACCTCAAACAAAAATCCCAAAATAGTGAAAAGGAAAACTGGGGGCGAGGGCTGACCACATCTGGTTCTAACAAGAGGATTAGTCATCAAAAGACCATCGAGAACGCGAAAGGTCAAGCAAAATGACCTTCGTGAAAGTGGCATAGCTTCGGCGAATGCAAAATACAATGAAGGGTGACCTCCACGAACGCGAATCATAATTTCCCTTTCACCAGATTTCGTTGCATCAGCAATGTTTATCCAAGTTTAATTATTCGATGGGGTGGTCAGGATTTATTCAACACGCCGCATATGTAAAACAAACTATGATACTCCATCAAATTCAATGTTCGGGACTCAATGGCTCAGTTAAAATTTTCATTAGAGGTTGTTACAACTGAATGTGGGTCCCATTCCCAAGGTTGTTTTTAACCAAATTTTACTGAGGGGCTGGGAATGAGTCCAAAATCCTTTGGAGCCGAATCATACTAATCAAAACTCGACATTCTGGAGCTAACCGTATTATCATAATTCTTATTTGAGTGCAATTTCAAAGAATGTTGAACAAAGTCAACCTTGGTCCAAGTTTCAGTAGCCAAAACACTGAATGGTCTAAATCATATTGAAACCCTTGATACTCGAGTTGGCCATGCTTCTAACCTAATTTGATCATTTTGAAGTTGATGAAACTATTCAAATTTCATTCTGAGCTTGTTTACATACATTTCTCACCAAGATCAACTTTTCAAGTTGCAAGTACCTCTAAACATGAAGAACTACACAAAACTAGAACAGGCGACCATAATGTCGGTGCCAGCAAGTTACAAATGAACTGGGGCCGCTACAAGAAAGCTCTAAACATTGGACTATTGTCACTATAGGAAAGCTCTAAATGCTGGAAATTTTTGAGTAAGATGAAAATGACTAGGAGGATCATTACAACATCCACTATTTAAAGGACTTTTGTCTTCGAAAGTCAAGAGCAGTTGTAGTCTTAAGGCATAAAACGATGAGGTCTCCGATATATCAACTTTCTGGCTCCTCACTCTTATCTTGATTAGTTTGGCCTAAGTGATGGGCTTCTTCCTCTTGGGAATAGTGTTGTGTACCACGGCTGCATACGAGGCATAAAACTCCCTCACCATAGTCAGGGAGTATCATTCAAGAGAGTGCGTGATCCACTGAAGCACGTAGCGAATCATTGTATCCTAGAGACTGGGAACACAATTGAGTCTATCAAAGATGACTCTGGGTTCCTCATATATGGAGCATGCTGGCTTGCCTCGCTCTGTATGCTGCTACACCTCTGCGTAGATATCACATATACCAGAGACACACCATCGAATAGTAAGGGCATCCGATGGAGATGGTGATGATCGGGGTACAGCGGAGGACTTTGTCTCTGATCCATCGTCAATATCTCCCTTAGTGATAGACTCCTCTTTGGATGGAGTCATCTATAGTAGATCGCTCCCATCGTTGCCTCCCTCCTCGAACTATGGAGAACGAAGAACGAGAGCTTCAGTTTTCCCAACTCTAGAAACAACTCTAGTCTGTGGTTGATCCTCCTCTGGGTCCGGGCTGATGCCCAACTCCCCTAGTGAGCCACTCAGTGCAGTGGCCTGCTCATCATCTGAAGGCTCATCTCTAAGCCTCCTTTATAGGGCTATGATCTCATCATATTTTGATTTAGGGGCCCAGTACCTGAAAATGAACAAATACGCACCATGGTTAGCCCCACAAATCAAAAACTGGAATTCAAATATAATTTGAATTAATCTGTAGACGGGTTCTACAAAAAGCACCTTTACGGGTTGTAGTTGGTACTATGAACCATAAAGATCTTTCGTAAAATAGTGGTTCAAACAATTTTTGTCAATGGAAAAGTCTACAAGACCAGGTGCAACTTATAAAGTGGTTTACGAGTCATAAACTGGATCGTAGAGATTTCCAGTGAGTACATCTATTCCAAGCAAGGATCTATAAGACCTATCTAGGAGCCGTAAAGTGATCTACGACTCATAGAAGGTCTCATCTAATGGATACTTTGAAACTTCAAGTTTCTAGAATCTTGCACGAGGGGAAATTATGACTCGTGAAATAATCCAAGGGTCGTAAAAGCCACTCGTAAACAAGAAAACTCAGCCACTTGAGCTTCTAAGCCCATCATAATGGACCCCAAATGACTTTTTTAATAATTATTCTACTAGCATCAAAGCAAAACACATACACCAACATGATTTATGTACCACAACCATTACCCCCAACATGTTTTACAACACATATACCCCATCGAAAGTCATTACACATATTAACCCTACAATTCCAACCACTTAATATCAATTTCAACAAGACAACGAACCTATGTCATTCCCACCAATTCACACACAAAATCAATTAATCACACATGATGGGTGAATCAATATGCACAGTCAACTATGCAATACATGTAATCAAGGAAACAATATCCAATTTCTGATATAAACAATTATTCATACATGGGCAACCTAATTTTAGTTAACATATATTAATCATCAAACATCAATTTTCTATCCCAACAACCATTCCCAACACATTATCCAATTCAATCATACAAGGCATGCAAATTAAAAGTTTGGGATTAACCGAAAACTTACCAAGATTTGTAATTAAGTTGAAGAAGATAAAGGAGGTGAAGGGGCACTATACCCTAGGTTGCTGGAAAGTCAACGAAAAATGGGGTCTTTGTTGCCGTTGGTGGTCAGATTTACGTGGGGGAGGGGATGGCCAGGTATATATTTGTATTTAGGTTAGAAATAGGGTCAAAACAGTTTGACCCTATTATTTATACCTTGACTGAGTCAATTGAAAGTTAATGGGCCTGGACTCTACGAAACCCCAATTACGAACTGCAGTGTTTTACGACCCGCAAACTATGGTTTCATAAAACATCCAAACACTATATTTCAGGTCTAGTTTTCAAGACCATTCTTCGAGTCGTAAAGTGATTTATGACTCGTAAAGTTGGTCATAGAAACCTCAATACTTAGAAAGCTTTCAAAGAACTTATCTACGGATATGTTGGCTTGTGGACTGGAGTGCATGATTTCTTTGCTCACTAGAAATCTCTACGAGATGGGCTATAGGTTGTAAAGTGTTTAACGACCTGTAGACCCAGCCATAGAGTTATTTATTGATGCTCTTCTCAGCTAAAAATGGTTTCTTTGGCCCTGCACCTGCATACTCTTCTTAGAACACACTGTTACTCTATACGCAACCAGCCCAATGTCCAAAATTACAATCAAAGTACAATAAAATAAACTACCTATGAATCCAAAAACTAAAAATAACCCTACAGCTATACTATTACATCAGAAACATTGGGTTTCCTCCCTAGTAGCGCTTGATTTATTATCGCGACACGACTTGGATAAATTGGTTACTCAAACTTCATCAATTGCCCAGACTTTGTTCTTTAGATCATCTGGACACTTATGGCCTGACAGATATTGAATACGACCTCTTCATCATTCAATCTAAACTTGAGTTAGTCGGCTTGCATATCCACTAGTGCCCAGTGGCTAGGAATGGTCTTCCCAAGATGATTGGGACATCAAAGTCAACTTTGCAATCTAGTGTCACAAAGTCTGCGGGGAATATGAACTTTTCAACTTTGATCAAAACATCATATAGTATCCCCACATGCTTCTTCACCATACGATCTACCATTAACAACCACAACCTCGTTAGAGTAGGGGCTCCTAATCCAAGCTTTTTGTAGAACGCAAGGGGCATCAGATTAATGTTAGCACCTAAATCAATAGTGCCCTTACGAACCCCACATCTCCAATGGTGCTGGGTATGGTGAAAGCAACTAGATTTGCTTGCTTCTGAACCAAGGACCTCATAGAAATAACACTACAATGCTAAAGCTCTTGGGAGAGTTCCTGACTCATAGTAGATATTTTAGTGACCAATTCCTTCATGTACTTAGCATACCCTGACATCTTCTCCAATGCCTTAATAAGAGGGATGTTGATGGAGAGTTGTTTCAGCATGGAGAGAAAGTGCTTGAATTTTCCTTCCTTTTCTCTCTTTTTGATTCTTAAAGGGAAGGGAGGAGGAGGCCTACGAATGGGCTTAAACTTATGTGGTGCATCAACAACTTCACTCATCCCATCCTTGCCACAATCATCTCCTATATCTACATCCTTGGCCGCAACCATCTCTTCTCAAACATCTTCTTTATCAACGGGTATGAAAGGATAAATGGTTCTCTTTCCACCCCAAGTAGTAACCACCATGCACTGCCCTTCATTTTTAGGATCCTGAACTATATTGCTAGGTAGTGTACCCCTCTGACACTGATTACGTTGAGTCGACACTTGACAAAACTGTTGTTCCAGCTATTTGATAGCCATAGAGTGAGACTTAATTTTCTAATTTATACTAGAAATCTCTGATTTCATGCCCCTCAGAGTCTCATCATGTGTCTCATCTTTCTTCAACTTGTGATCAAACATCTCCTGAATTCTGGAACTTTTTGCACCTGTGTCATGGTTATGTGGTAGCACATAAGGATCATTTTTAAAGCCTTATCTGTGACACCAGTCTGTATCTCTCTCTGGACCCTTTTCCTGTTCTATCATCCTTCGTGGTTGTCCCTATAAGCTCCATCTTTGTTGAAGTTCCAACCTTGATTTCCTTGAACTTCATGCTAATAATTCTGATTGGACCCTTGGATGTTGGTTCGGGAACCCCCCATCTAATCAGCAACAAAACAAACATCTTTATCATATTATGGCTCATCATACATGGTTGCACATGGAGATTGATGAACCACTGCATTCACTCGCTCTTGGTTCTGCTTCATCACCCCTTTCATACCTGCATGAATATGGGTAAGTTGTTGCATGATTTCTTTATTGATCTTTGCTTGCTCAGGACCAACACTAATAGGCATGAACTTTTGGTAGATGCTCTGTCTCTCTAGCCCCATGCATAATTAGTCTTGACACTTTTTCTATTCGCTATGCGATCCTTGTAAATAGTTGAATCAAGAACATGCCCCCCATGATAGTGTCAGCACAAGCCTGACTGTTCTCATCAAAGGCATGGTAAAAGATCTCCAACCAAGGCATCATCAACTATATTGTGGTCAGGGACTCTCCTTAGACATTTGGTGAACCGCTCCCAAGTAATGTTGATTGAATCACCAGGAAGTTGTTCGAAGTTGTAAATTTGGTCCTTCAACTTGAGCTTCTTTGATCTAAGGAAGTATCTCTCCAAAAACGGCTTATGCAAGTCTACCTAATTGGTGATTGAACACTGTGGAAGCCCAGATAGCCGTAATGCTGCATTGCCTGTAAGAGACAATGGGAAGACACGAAGTCCTACAACATCCATAGATAGATTTTATGTTCCAATCACATTCTTGCAGACGAATGCCACATTGTGTAGGTGGCTTTGTGGATCCTCCTATGGTAAGCCCGCAAATAGCCCACAGTTCTGCAGCATCTGAAGCAACCCAATCGAGATTGTGAAATTTATGTTTGTCGGTAATGGTGGCAACATAATAGCTCCAGTTACCTCCATAGCCATAGGATTCAGCCCATATTAGTTCCACTAGTAAGCATTATGTATTGAAATCCTGAGGCTGTGGAGCAATGTGAACCATCTAAGGGATAAACTTGGAGTCTTTCCAGACCATTCAAGAAACTCAACCACATACTCAGAAACTGATAAAAAATCCTATTGAGGGTCTACAAATTCAACTTTAGGATGTGAACCACTCATTGTACCCCAAACTACTCCTATCTACGATGTGTTCCCTTCAAGCCTCCAAATCTCCAATGTTGGATTCGAAGGAGTCAAGGTGGTCATTGATACTAGTGCTCTGTCCACTCTTGCCGGAAAGCTTGTGTTATCCATCTAAGGAGGAATGAACTCGAAAAAAGTATTAAGATATTTATTGGTGAAAATCACACGATATAGAATCAAGATTGGAACTTTCCCTATGAATGCCCTATAGCCTCCGGAAGATAGGATATAGACGCGTATGTGTCGATTCGCAGGACTCTATAGGCATTTGCTCTTATACCAATGATACCAACAAACCTAATCTCTAATACCATGTCAAGACCCAAGCCTAGGGCCTAGACGTGACACGGCAAATGGGGAACTCGAAGGAACCCCAAACAAGCCTCTTAGCATACCATCACATATCCTTGGTCGCACAGCAAAATAAGACATACATGATAAGAGTAAGGGCAATGGGACTAAGGGAAAACTTGCATAAGCATCAGATTCAAAAGTCAAGAATCAAGCTCAAACGTAATACATACCTTATCCAACAAACACCTCTAAATACATAGAAAGAGAAGGGGACAATACAACGTAACCGGGCTCACTCTCATAGTCAAATAGAACATAATATAGTGTCTCAATACATGGATAATAAGAAGAATAAAACATAAACCAAAGTCCCCGAAACGGAGGACTCACGAAGCTCAGAATAACACCGTCTAGTAACATGGAGGAGGAGGATGATCAACTTGGGCATGGGGTCCTACATGGAGATATCATGTACGCAAGAGTATGTGTTAGTATATTTGAATGTACTAAGTCTGTGGGATGCAATGCAATAATAGATAGGCATCATAGTCCAAAATGCATAACGATAGGCAATAGGCATAATATAGCAATATGATATGTATGATCTATGCATCAGTAAAACATGCTTAAGTAAATCATGCTCATATAGGATAGCATATGTGAAGAAGATACCAAGCTAGTTCCCAAGTTACGAACCTCTCGATAGGTTAGTAGGTACAAATCCTCATCTCGGTTGGTGATGATACCACCCCATCACTGTCACGCCCCAAAGTCCGGTTAGGGCAGACTGACACCCGTTGCCGATAAGGCTCGGGAGAACCAATCTATATATATACAATTTGCATACATATTATAAGTGATATCTAAGTTTGGCATGCTTCTAAGGAGATAAACGGTATTAACAAGCTAAAAGGAGATGCGTATAGCTAGGCCGTTGGGGCCACGATGTCTAAAGTACGAGTCATAACCACACATTAGTTTACACAATCTACAAAGCCTCTAATAAGAGAAAGAATCTATATATGTTCGGGACAGGCCCCGTCTAAATTAACTGTATAATGCAAACACATAAACTCTAAACACACTCAAAACTCCAGAACAACCTGGAGTTGAGAAATAATAGCTGAATTTCCTTTACTCCTACTAGGGAGATCTTACAGCACCTGTACCTGCAACATGAAATGCAGGTACCCGGAAGGGACTCAGTACGAGATAATGTAATGAATATGTAAGACAGCAAATACTGTATATGAAATAACAACTCAAATGAAACCATGCACTAGTGTAGAATAAGAGACCACCTTTAGTTAT
>JAABOM020063077.1:0-43487 GCA_011800125.2 Solanum clarkiae | reverse complement strand
AACTTTGCTATATAAACTTTAAAGTTTATATTATTAGTTTATATATTGACATAAACTTATAATATAAAACTCAATTTGAACTTATAATATAGACTTAATTTAAAGTTTCAAACTTATAAGTTATATTACATTGTCTGGAATCTCAACTTGATTAAAAATCTCAACTTATAATTTAAACTTAATTTAAAAGAATAAATATATTAAAAAAATTTGGTACCAATCGGTCCGGTCCGTGCCGGTTCCAGTATCGATTTGTATCGGACTGGTAAGGTACTGGAATTTTCTCCCAGTACTTCCGGTAGAGATACCGATCCAGTCCCAGATAATTTTCAACTTTTTCTTGCTGGTACCGGTCCAGTTCTGGTTCAGTCCAGTCCAGTGGTGCCAGTACCAGTCCCGTCACTACCCCTAGGTGAACCAGGTCCTCTAAATTGTTCCGTACATGTATCTTCCTTCTCTTCATCATTATCACTTTGAGGTGGGATATCTTCAGTTGGATCATTCATCAAGTTGTCTCTTTGTATTTGAAGCCGATTTTGAATTAACTTGATGAGGGATATCAATACTTCTGCGACTTCATCCTTTATTCTCAGAAACCTAGTCCAGGTGAATCTGCAGAAATCATCAGTAATCACAAAAACATACTTTGCACTTTTACTAGACCATAGAGGTCTGTATGGATAAGTTCTAGAGTCCTCTAAGTACTCACTTCCTTCTTTGTTTTGAAGGAACTTCTAGTTTGTTTCCCTCTGAAACATGCATCATCAAACCTTATTATCACCAAATTTGATCCTTGTAAGTCTTCAAACTAGGTCCTCAGCAACAACTTTATTAAATAGTGAAGTGTTGACATGTCCCAGTCTTCTGTGCCACAAATCACTTGTTTTATCTTGAGCCCTGAGACTTGTTGTATTTCCACCTTGAGCTGAACTGAGATTGGCCACATACATGTTCTTACATCTCTTGGCAATAAGTATCACTTTCTTGGTTGACAGGTTGGTAACAAGGAATCAATCCAATAGGAACCTGACTTTATTACCTTTATCACAAATCTGAGAGACA
The DNA here is from genome assembly GCA_011800125.2 of Solanum clarkiae. Lineage (NCBI taxonomy): Eukaryota > Viridiplantae > Streptophyta > Magnoliopsida > Solanales > Solanaceae > Solanum > Solanum clarkiae. Next base: position 42,425 of record JAABOM020063077.1, on the reverse strand, counting down.
CTCAGAAGACGGTACTTCAGACTATTTATATAGTACACATCTTCAATGGAACTTTCAGGAGATTTTCCAATTCTCCCAATTCTCAAAATGTAGCCCTTCTTACCATTTCCAAAAGATATATTACCCCCTTATAACCTTTTTAAGGAGAGGAGGTTTTTAGTCCTTCCAATCATATGCTTGGAGCATCCACTGTCCATGAACCAACATTAACTACTTCCTCTTGATTGTTCCTTGACATGACTCATTTGTTAGTTGTAGAAATACATTTAAGTATGAGCTCCCAAAAATAAGAAAGAGGCATAATCAAGTGCTTCTTAGTTGAAGAAGGTGATTTTCTATGACCATTGCTAGATTTAGAACCTGATCCCTTACTTGAATTTTTTTTCACAGAACTACAAGCAAGTGATGGAAGATATTGTTTTCTTACAATCCTTTTTAAAGGCTCACCATCTCTCTTTAAATGTCCATTTCTACTATATTGCAGACATAATAAGTTGTCTGAGACAGATATATACTTGTCGTGAGGACGAAAAGGGGGATCAATCTTTTTCATATAGCCTAGACCTCTTCCTTCATTGCTCTTTTGATTTGTCATATCAAATAAGAGTTTTGAGGAAGTAGTCTATTTGAGTGACTTACTCAATCCATTTTTCAATTTGACTAAGTCCTTTTTCTAATTGAGCATTTCTTTCTACGGACATCATCAATCTTAACTCGGACTCTTTTAGTCTTTCTTCAAGAACAAGTTCAACATCACTGCTTTACCCTTAAACTTTATGTTAGATGTTTACCATCTTCTAACAAAGAGATCAATTTTTTTAATTTCTGAAGCAAGGTTTTTTTCTTCTAGATCAGACAATTGAAGAGCTAAAATGGTTTTCTCATCTTGAAATATACCAATACTATTGTTTAAGAAATTCTTTTCAGTAGTCAGCTCATGCAATGAATCAATTAGCACATATGCAATTTTTTTAGCTTCTTCACAGAGTAAAGATCCAGGTTTTCTTTTAAGTCAAGTTGAATTACCTCATCCTCAGTTTCATCATCAGATTTTGCCATAAAGGAAAACAAATTATCAAAGACTTCATCATCATATCTTAGTGCTAACATAGAGGCATCTTCATGTTGTTTAGACTCTTCAGATTCACTTGATCTGTTTCGTCAAACAGCTAAGGCTTCTGGCCACTAAGTCAGTAGTTGCCTTTCTTCTAATTTTTTCTGGAACTTGGTCCTTCCATCTATCATTTTCAAACTTATTGAACTCCTTGTGTTCAGCTTTGTTTTGAGGACAATCTCTATCGAAGTGTCTTGGTTTTTCATGCCCATGGCACAACTCAACATTATTGGAGGATCTACCAGTGTTGCCATTCTTTCTAAAACCACCATGTTTTTTCACAATCTTTTGAAATTTGTGAGTCAAGTAAACCATATTCAACCCATCCTTATCATCATCACTTTGAGCAGACTTTAAGGTTAATGACTTCTCTTTCGTGTTGTCCCTTTTTGTTGAACCATCTTGCTTATTTATCTTATGATTTCGGAGATTCCTAATAAGCACATCCATGGTAAGGGTCTTCAAATCCTTAGCTTTAGTGATCTCGTCTACCTTACTTTCCCATGATTAGGTATAACTCTCAGAATCTTTCTGGCTTGCTTAATTTGGCTATTAGGTTCTGCCAAACATCTGAGTTCATTGGTTATAGAGGAGAACCTGGTATGCATGTCATGAATAGATTCTCCTTCCTTCGTGATGAAGTTCTCATATTGAGGGATCAGTGTGTCAACTTTGGATTCCTTGACTTTTTCAGTTTCCTCATGGGCATTCCTTAAACAATCCTATATTTCCTTTATTGATTCACACGTAAAACATTTGTTATCTTATTCAGCGCCTACTCCACATACAAGCAGTTTTTTGGCTTTGTAATTTTTCTCAATCTTCTTCTTGTCAGCTTCATTGTATTGCTGACTAGTCTTAGGAACAATTTGCTGATATCACCTTCCTTGACTTCAACAGTAGGAATGTATAGACCATCCAAGACAATATCTCATGACTCACTGTCTTCAGCAATTAGAAAGTCATGCATGCAGGTCTTCCACCAGCTGTAGAATTGTCCACTGAACCTGGGTGGTCTTGTGGATGATTTTCCTTCTTCTAAGTTAAGTGGACTAGACATTTTTTCAGAGGAATCTCTCTAGGTGTTAGTCGATTAGAGAGCCTCACTTTGATACCACTTACTGAAATGTATGTGTCCACTATAATTAGGGATCTGGTCCCTTGACACACTAAACATATAATAGTAAAAAGACAACTAATAAATGAACAGTAAGAACACTGAATTTTACATTGAAAAACTTCTTGCTCAAGGGAAAAATAACCACGACAAGTCCCACAAGATTTTCAAAACATTAACATTTACTAAGATGCAAATGTGATGTAGTTAAACACAACTAACTATGAATTTGCAATACTCCTCTTCATCCCCTTGCTTGCAACAATCCTATTATAAGACTTAGAGCACCAGCAGATTGTCCAAAACAGCCTACTCTACACTAACACTTGTTAATGTAGACTTCTATTCAAGAATTCGAGGCCATAGCTGACCAAGAATTCTAACAATAATAAAACTTTCACACACAATGATCAATATTCCTTTATAGATTATGAAATTGATTTTACAAGACTCTTAGCATTGAATACAACATTAACTAAAGAGCTTACTAATTTCATCTATCAGGTCCCTTCAACACCACTGATATTATATATCTTTGATTAAGGCAACGTGGACTTCTTAGTTCTCCTTTTTTGGCAACCTTAATTATCAAGTCACTTTTTGTCTTTTGAAAAGTTCCTTTTAATATGCACACGAGGGAACTTTTGAATTCCCATTGGTTCTTCAGTACGATGAAGAAAAATCATAGCAGTCAACTTTTCACCAATCATGCAGCTTTTCTAACTGTATTCCAACACTGTTGTTTTCACCTTAGCACAAAATTGACCTGGTCCAAATTTCTGCCAAAAGATTCTTAATCATCAAAACATGACACATAATAAAAGGGTGCATAAGGATGTTGTGCTTAGCTTGGAATACAATCATGAAACTGGAAGTACCAGAGATTCCTAGAGGCATACCATCAGAAAAACATCCTTGACCAATTGGGTAGATCAAGAAAACTGTGGTAGCAGCTACAACAAAAGTTGAATATGCAACAGTAATCCAAGGTCGCACACCCAAATAAAAGCTAAGCTCCCACTCACGACCCATGTAACAAGCTACGTCAAGTAAGAAGTGTAGAACAGTTAGTTCATAAGGAGCACCATTGTATAACTATTCATCAGCATATGTCAGTTCCTGATTGGGTAAATATGTAAGCCTATAGTTGTAGAAGTAGGAATAATCGCACTGGAGCTAATGTTGTTTTTGTAAAGTAAAGACCCTGAAATGGGTTCCCAAATACTATCAATGTCTACTGGAAGAACCAACAATAAAGGCAATAATAAATACAGAAGTTGTCATCAATAAGGTGGGGATCACCAAAACACCAAAATCCAATGTAAAGACGATTTTCAATGCTAGTTAGCTAGTTATAGAAGCAACCACATAGGCTTTCGTCTTTGCGTCTCTCTAAAATTTTACTCATGGTAAAATCTTGGTTTATTTAATCACGAGTACTGCCAAGCATATCAGCTTTCTAAAATAAAAATAGAAAATGAAAGGCTTGTTATTCAACAATATAACTGACTTATATAATCGTATCAACTAAGGTGTATCTGGATCTATTCAAATTTTTAATGAAGTTGATTGAAAAAATACAGACTTTTTTACAGAAAATTAAATTCCAATATGATAATGGGTTACCTAGGATTCGAACCCAAAACTAGTCAGATGAATTAGATAAGTTCCTTATTAAATAAAACAAATGTTAATCTTAAATTAAATAAGCAAGCAAAGATCTCTCCCCAAGTCATGCTTGCACTTTTCATTTCACACAACTTTTCCTATGTATACATTAGTTCCTTTCTTATAGAAATTAGAAAGACTTAAAAAAGTTGAATATTCGATTGATTTACCCCTTATTAGTACTACAATCAACATTTCAGAATAGTTAAAAAAATTTATCTCTTCATCATTCAGAAAATTAATAATTAATCATTGATAATTGGTTAGCTCATTGATACAAAAAAATATATATCCAAATACAAAATTTGACTTATATATACTCCCCATAAACGAGAAGCAACTTGTGAGAAGGTCAAAGAATGAACTTGTTCTTCTAACGTTAAGAATTCTTCCAATAATTTTGAGCCCAACCTTTTCAAAAAAGTACGTGCAATACTTTTATGTTTTCGAGCTAAAGTTCTAACAAAAGAAAGTCAAAGTATATACTTTATTCTATATAAAGTCTTTTTTTTTTAAGATTCACTATAATAATCAAAGAGATTTCTGCATATACGCCCAAATCGATCAATAATATCAGAATTTGATAAATCGGACTAAGCCGATTTACTAATAGAATGCCCTAATACGATACAAAAATGTGCTTTAGCTAATGATCCAATCAAAGAAATAATTGAAACAAGAGTATCAAAATTTCATATACACATACACACACACGCTAGTTCTTGGCACACACTTTGCTTGTTAATCAACATACAACTTTAAAAAATTATAGATACAAACTAAACAATATTTTTAAGTTATAAAATAAAACAAGAAAAAATTATCTAATCATTCTCTATCTTTGAGATCAAATATTAGATAACACAATATACTAAATATTTTTTTAAAAAAAAATGATCAGGTTGGAACAATAGACAATTAATCTAGTCTAACGTTATATTGTTGAAATTAATGTGCAATCATAAAAAATTTTGAACTTTACGTGTATAATGATGGTAGCTAATCGGTACAAATAAAAGATATAGATAGTTATATTTTTTGTAGACGTAATTCTTATTGTATGTTTTTACTTATGCAATTTTAGTTATATTATTGTGACCAAATGTTTATTATTGTTATAAATATGATATTATTGATAAAATAAATAAATTTTATGGACCCATGGTTGAATTTAAACCCAAGCATATGCATACTTGTACCATGGAATTGTTCATTCCAATTATATAGGTGTTAGTTTTATGAATCATAAATCATTGAAAGTACCTATCGATCAATTCACCTTATTTGAAACATAAATAATTAAATTTAAAAGTTAAAAGCATCAAATACCTGCTCACATTTTAGAATTCAACTTGACGGCTTAAATATCCTTTACATATTCCATCATACTTTACACTATCATACGCGTTATGCGATTTCCGCTAATTATAGGGTGACTCACAGTAGCTGAAAAGTAAGAGAAATGAAATTTTTAGTCAGTCACATATATGGCAGGTAGTATACACAATAAACGAATGGTTTTATAAACTTTATGTCACGCCCCGGGCGGGTACGCTTGGCATGGACGGCACTTGAAGAACCATTACTGATTTCTCAAGAGAAACACCTGGTCTCATTATCACATCATACTCAACAGCGGAAGAAATACTCAATAAAAGCACTAAAGAGAAGATAAGACCTCATAAATAGTCTCTAAAATAAATCAAGTCCAGAAAATGAAGTACTCAACAATATTCTACTCAAGTCTATGACGCCTCTACTCTAAGTGTATGGATGGTACCATGACAAACCATGGCTACCCTACTCAAACAAAATAACAATGATAGTGAAATAAAAATGAGGCTCCTCCAAATAGCAAGGAGGGCTCACCAAGTCTGGAACTCAAGAACTTTGAACCGCAACGGTGTGCCTGCTGAAATCCTCTATCGCCTGTATCTGCAGCGCCGAGTGGCGTCAGTACGTGGAATGTACTGTATGTAAAAATGACTCAAGAAACAGATAAAGCTCAGACTCAATCAACTGACTTGACTCAGGACACAACTCCTCATGTCGTAACTCAACTCAAGTAATTTGATGCAAGTTAAAGTTTGAAATCATGCTTCAGAACTAGACTCTAATAGACATAACTCTCCACCACCCCAACATGAGCTTTGGTGATGTACAGCAAAAAGACCGTGTTGCCATGTCCGTCCTAAACTTTCCAAGGAATAGGGAGTCAACCTTTACTCTCTCTCTTGTATCCAAAAGGAATGTCCATCTATTAGGACGTGAGCTGCCAGAGAACTCTACAACTATCTTACGCGGGCAATGTAATTTTGGGGTGCTCCTCAATCACCCAAATTAGTGCTCAATACTCCTTCCAAGACTAAAACATTTCATGAAGATTAACTCAATCCCAACTCAGTTCTCAATAACTTAACTCAATTACTCAACAACTAAATAACTTAGGACCATCATTGTTGCAATGCAACTTAGGGCTCTAACTCATATCATGCAAGCCTCTCATGAGTTACAGTCAAGTGACATCATATCATCCATGCTCAACACTTAAGATATAATAGATATTCATTACATGCATATATGAAACAAGGAAATATACCTCTCAGGTTCAACTTACTTAGGTTAGAAGGTTGGGTTCATAATTTCAATTTAGTAAGCAATGAACATACTAAGTTTAGGGTTAGGGTATCAAGCACTCGAAATATATTCATATTTCAAGGTAATAATGATGCAACTCATAAATTAAATCAAATATAGTTATGAAACTCAGACATGTACAAGAATTTGGGACTTAAGATTCGCGGGATTTAGAATACGGAATTAATACTCATGATCTTAACTCAAGTAGACAAAGAGGCATGTGGATGAACATAATCGAATGCTTTAGGTATCCTTATATACATGGAATTAAAGAGAGATGAAACTCTCCTCATGTGCTTCGGAATGCCCCATAATCGTAATTTCTATATATCTCAAAATTCGTGTGTGACTTCGAAAAACCAAATTCATATTCTTGATTAGGGGACAAAATTGAGTGGGAAATGGGTATAACCCGAATTTTTGAAGACCCGTAGTGAAAAAATTTTTTGCTAATTTTTGAATTTCTTGTGTCTATCCACGCCCGGGCCGCGACGCACTTGGGGCGCGGACTACTATAAATCATGTCTGCATCGCGCCTAGGGCGCGGACTAGTGTAAAATATTCTCCAGTTTTCTTATTTAATCCAAAGGCATTAGGTTAATAACCTCATGACCATTTAAAAGTGAAATCTCTCATACTTAGCCATTTTTCAACTCTATAACTCACAAAACCCTCTCCAAAACCTCTACAAGACTTTATCAAATATCTCGCTCAAATTCAAGGATTTCAAGCTCAATTTTAGAACTCAAAAACTCATCTCAAGCTTCAAGTATCCTTCAAGCTTATTTCAAGAAAATCCAAGTTTGAGTATGTGGGTCTTCATCCATGGGTCCTTTCACCCTGCCCAACCCTCTTTTTTTATTAAAATTGCATGATTTCAAGTTGTATTACTTATGGTATCTTTTATTATGAAACATGAACATAAATTATGTTGGGGTTTTATCAAGTATTAATTGATTATGTATGAATGTCTACTTTTAACTTATTCCAAGAGTTGATTGATGTCTACTGAAACTATGCATGATTTGAGCTTTGAAAACTATGAACTATGATGAACTTTTGATATGGATTTCATGATACCCAAATCTGGGGTTTTACTATAATATTGGTGGGTTGGTTTTGAATTGATTCGACTCATCTGTTTACTCTTGAGTCGCATGATTTTAAACAAGTATCTTAAACCCACCATGTGTTTGATGAAATTATATGACTAGAATTCTCAAGTTGTTGATGAACTATTACATGATTTACAAGTCAAGTGACTTCATGATGATTAAGGGCTTTCAAGCATATATTTAATTCATGAAAAGTATATATAATTTTGCAAGCAGGTTAAGCCCTATTTCATGATTTTGACCTCTTATGAGTCATTCATGTTAAAGAAAATGTTCATGCATGATTATTATCTACTTTCATGTTCAAGTTAGGCTCATTAGTAGAGGTCAAGCATGTTTAAGAGTTACTCATATTATGTTATCATGTTTCTTACAAGTTACTAAAGTTATGATTATTTCAAGTATTCCGTGGGATTAGACTTAGCACTGATTAAGGCTTAACATAGGGACTCGACTTAAGGGGTCCTTATATAAAGTCTTTCGTCTCTAAATTATGTGCCACCATAGGAGTAGATCCATCTATTGCACATTATCATATTTATCATGTTTGGTTTGCCATGGAAAATAGTCCATATTTCAATGAGAGTGTATCATACTCGGTTACCTATGCCGAGGGTGCGTCAAGCCTTGGATTCCAAGTTGTAGCTGCTTGGTCTATGTCAGTAGAAACGACGCCAAAAATTTCCTAAAAATGTGCCTCGGAAGTGCCCGGAATCTTGTTTTACATATATCTAAAAATTCATTTGGAATTTTAAAAATTCGACTTCATATTCTTGTTCAGAGGGTCCAAATTAGGGTTACAAGGGTCTAACCTTGAATTTAGAGCAAAGGAATCGAATTATAAATTCGCACTTGGTGCAATTTCCAAAAGCAGTCCGCAACCTCCCACAATGTGGAGAGGTGTTTTTCCTACACTGTATTTTCCTAGTTCGCCCAAATTTTTCTAAGTGTTGGACCCAAGTTCTTCCAAACGTATTTTCACGTATACTTAGCCTTATTTCACCCTCATATCACCCCAAAACATTCCTCAATATTTTCCCAAATACTTAGACTCATTTCTAACCCCAAATTCAAGTCCCAAACTCAAGGTCAATCTCAAGGGCTTCTTCAAGGATCTCACCCAAGTGTCAAAATCTCCATTAAAGTCTTCTTCAAGAACTTCACAAAAGCTAAGGTATGTGGTGTTGAACTATTGGATCCTTCCACCCATGGTGCCTCAACCCTCTTTTACTTAATAATGCATGATTTAAAGTTGATTTTGCATGTGGGTCTTGAATATTGAGAAATTTATTGCAGATTGATTTTAATACATGAATGTATGGTTATTTAAGCATGTTTCGAGCTTCAAATCTTAGATCTAATGTTGGTTTTGATGAGGGATTTTGATATGAATGTCTTGGGAGTGTTGCAAGGAATTGATTAAAGGTTTTACCACTGATTCTCCTACATAATTTCATCTCCAAATTGCATGCTCATTTACCCCCATTACACACCCCCAAGGTGTTCGATAAAATTTCCGGTTATGTTTTCTTGAGGAATTGAAGGTTCAAAGTTTGAGATATGATATGTATGATATTTTAATGATGAAATGAGATTATGGATATGATATATATGTATGTTTTACATAATGTGTTGCGTTAGACCATGTCCGATCCGAGGGGCATAAGTGCCTGGACGACCATGTGAGGGCTAAGTACCTTGCCAACAGGGTGTCTGAGTGTGAACGACATCAACTATGTGAGTGGTGTAGTACCTTGCCACTAGGGTGTCCGAGTGTGAACGGCATCAACCATGTGAGGGGTGTAGTACCTTGTCGTCAGGGTGTCCGAGTGTGAATGACATCAACCATGTAAGGGGGTAGTACCTTGCCACCAGGGTGTCCGGGTGTGAACGACATCTTCCATCCAAAGTTGGGATTCTAGCTTGGTCTCTTCTACACATATGATATCTTATATAAGCATGATTTATCCTAGCGTGTTTTACTTATGCATCGATCATACATGCCATATTGTTATATTATGCCTATTGTCTAATGTATGCATTTCGATTATGAAGCTTATTTATTGTTGCATTTCATCCCACATACTTAGTACATTCAAACGTACTAATGTATACTCTTGCCTACATGATATCACCATGTAAGAACTAGTGCCCGAGTTGATCATCCTCCTCCTCCACGTGGCTAGATGGTACTATTCCAAGCTTATTGGTGCGTCCCCTATTTCAGGGACTTTGGTTTACGTTTTCCTCTTATCTATGTATTGAGACACTATCTTATTGACTATAAGGTGAGCCCGATTACCTTGTCTTGGCCCCCGCTCAATTTATGTATTAGAGGTGTTTGTTGGACATACTATGTACTTATGTATGAGCTTGGCTCTTGACTTTTGACTTCGATATTGATGCAAGTTTTTCCCTTAGTCCCACTGCCCTTACTTTTGTTTGTATATGTCTTTGTATGCTTCCATAACCAAGAATGTGTGACGTTATGCTAAGAGGCTTATTTGGGGTCCCTTCGGGTTCCCCATTAGTCGTATCACGTCTAGGCCGTAGGCTTAGGTCATGAAAAACTTGGTATCAGAGCACTAGGTTGACAGGTCCTCGGAGTCCAACACATCGTGTCAATTAGAGTCCTATTCATGGTTGTGAAGCGCACCATGACTATGAGTAGGAGGCTATGAGGCATTTTAGAAAATGTTTCCCTTCTTCATGTTCTAAGTCATGCTATAGATTTGTGATGAGTATTCCCCTAATGATTGTTCTTCACTATGCTAGATCATGCCAAATACTAGAGTATGACATGCCCAAACTCCTGAGGAGCAACCTACCAATGGTGAGCTCCGGGATGCTCTTACAATGCTTGCCCAAGTACTGGCCAACCAAGTCCAACAAGGGGCCCAAGCCCCTCATTCTACTACCCCAGGAGCTAGGGTAAGGGACTTCATGAGGATGAATCCTCCGATTTTCTATGGGTCAAAGGTGGATGAGGATCCATAAGAGTTTATTTATGAAAATCTACAAAATCTTGTCAATCATGGGTGTTGGATTGAATGAGAAGGTGGAGTTCGTGGCGTACCAACTCAAGGGGGTGGCCCAAATTTGGTTTTATCAATAGAAAGGTGAGAAGGGTAATGGCTATATAGTGCTTTAGGAGGAATTTAAATTGGCCTTCCTTAATTGGTTCTTCCCTCTTGAGCTTAGGGAAGCAAAGTTGGTTGAGTTTATGAAAATGACACAAGGTGGTATGAGTTTGAGAGAATATGCCCTCAAATTTAGTCAACTTTCAAAGTATGCTCCTCACTTGGTGGCCGATTCTAGGTCAATGATGAATAAGTTCGTTATGGGTGTCTTCGATTTGATAAGTTAAGAGTGTCGGTCTACCTTGCTTATTAGTGATATGGCCTTGTCTCGGTTGATGACATACGTCGAGCAAATAGAAGAAGAAAAGTTGAGAAAGAGGAGGGGCCACAAGGCCAACTGAGCCCGCTTTGAGGGTAAGTTCCAAGAGTGTATCGGATTTTAAGTCCAAAGGCCTCGTCATGCTACTAATAGGGTGTTTGCCAATAACTTCCCCAGGCCTCAAGGTGTTCTTGGTGTGGTTCCTAATGATGTGTGTCCTAGATATAGAGAGGGTCATAATGGCCCTTGTTTGAAGGGTTCCAATGCATGTTTTTAATGTGGGGAGCTTGTTCACAAGAAGGTAGATTGTCCTATAAACTGTGGCAAGATTCGGGGTGCAAATACGGTTCCATTGGGTAGAGGTGGTCCTCAAGGTGGTGCCCCAAGGCACAATCGATTCTATGCTCTACATGGGAGGTAAGGAGTTGGTGAAGTCCCCGATGTTGTTACTGGTATGTTGAAAATCTTTGATCTTGATGTATATGCTTTGATTGATCCAGGTGCTTCCCTTTACTTTGTTACCCCCTTTGTTGCTAAAAAGTTCCATATTGATTCGGAGTTGTAGCATGAGTCATATGAGGTGTCTACCCCTATTGGTGTCTCTATTATTGCTTGGAGGGTGTATAGAAATTTCCCAATTTGCTTCTTGCATAAAATCTTACCTTGTGATCTTGTTGAATTAGATATGGTTGATTTTGATGTTATCCTTAGGATGGATTGATTGTATGCATACTATGCTTCTATTGATTGTAGAACTCGTAGGGTTAAGTTTCAATTTCCAAAAGATCCCTCCTTGAGTAGAAAGGTCATGATGTAGTAGTGAGGGGTAGGTTCATCTCACGCATTAAATCCCATAGGTTGATTCCCAAGGGGTGTTTGTATCATCTTATGAGAGTCAAAGATATGGAGTCCAAACTCCCTTCCATTGAGTCGGTTCCAGTTGCAAATGAATTTCTTGATGTCTTCCCAAATGATCTTCTCGGTGTCCCTCCCAAAAGGGAGATAGATTTTGGCATAGATCTCCTACCCGACACCCAACCTATCTCCATTTCCCCTTACCATATGGCCCCGGCAGATTTGAAGGAGTTAAAGGAGCAATTGAAAGATTTGTTGGAGAAGCGATTTATCAGACCTAGCCAATCACTTTGGGGTGCATCGGTGTTGTTTTTAAAGAAGAAAGATGGGTCACTTAGAATGTGCATTGACTACCAGCAACTTAATAGGGTCATTATAAAGAATAGATATCCTCTTCCAAGAATTGATGACTTGTTTGACCAATAGCAAGGGGCTAACTTTTTCTCTAAGGTTGATCTTCGGTCTGAGTACCATCAAGTAAGGGTGAGGGAATGTCATATTCCAAAGACGGCCTTCTAGACTAGGTATGGGCATTATGAATTTGTGGTTATGTCCTTTTGATTGACTAATGTGCCGGCCATCTTCATGGACCTAATGAATAGAATCTTCAAGCCCTATCTTGATTTCTTTGTTGTGATCTTCATTAATGATATTTTGATCTATTCATATAGTAGGGAGGAGCATATGTGTCATTTGAGGGTTGTGTTGCAAAGATTGAAGAAGGAGAGAGTGTATGTTAAATATGATAAGTGTGAATTTTGGTTGAAAGAGGTTGCATTCTTGGGTCATTTCGTGTCGGGGGATGGTATAAAAGTGGATCCTAAAAAAACCGATGTGATTAGGAATTGGCCTAGACCATTGATCAGTTGGACATTAGGAGTTTCTTGGGCCTTGCAAGTTACGATAAAAGCTTTGTGAATGGGTTCTCCTCCATTGCTTTTCCTATGATAAAATTGACTCAAAAGAATGTTAAGTTTGTGTGGACCAATGAATGTGAGAGAAGTTTTCAAACATTGAAAGATAGACTTGTGTCCGCTCTAATAATGTCACTACCGGATGGGCTTGAGGGTTTTGTTGTGTATTGTGATGCATCCAGAGTTGGTTTGGGTTGTGCACTAATGCAAAATTGTAAGATCATAGCCTATGCTTATAGGCTATTCAAAGTGCATGTAAAGAACTACCCTACCCATGATCTTGAGTTGGCTGCCTTGTTGTTTGCTTTAAAGATTTGGCGTCATTATTTTTACGAGGTGCATGTTGATGTCTTCACCGATCATAAGAGCCTTCAATATGTCTTCACTCAAAAAGATCTCAACTTGAGGCAAAGAAGGTGGCTAAAACTCCTTAAGGACTATGACATGAGTGTGCATTACCATCCAGGTAAGGCAAATGTTGTGGCAAATGCTTTGAGTCGGGTGTCTATGGGTAGCCTAGCTCATACGGATGGTGGTGATAGAGAGATGGATAGGGAGATGCACAGATTGGCTATACTAGGGGTGAGATTAGAAGATGTGGGTGATGGTATTGTCATTGTTGATGGTTCTAAATCTTCTTTGGTTGATGAGGTGATAGCAAAACAAGATCAAGAATCCTCCTTGCTTAAGTTGAAGGCCTTGGTGAAAGAAGGCAAGATAGAGGTTTTCTCCCAAAGGGGAGATAGGGCCCTTAGATACAAAGGTAGGTTATGTGTGTTATGTGTTGATGGTTTAAGGGGGAATTCTTGATGAAGCCCATAATTCCTCCTATTTTATCCACCACGTTCCACCAAAATGTCTAGAGACTTGAGGGATGTGTATTGGTGGGGAGGCATGAAGAGAGATATTGCCAAATTTGTCACCGGTTGCCATAGTTGTCAACAAGTCAAAGCCAAGCATCAAAGGCCGGGTGGCCTAACCCAAGACATAGAGCTTCCTACTTGGAAGTGAGAGGTGATCAATATGGATTTCCTAGTTGGGTTGCCAAGACTACAAAAGGTTTTGATTTCATATGGGTAGGATGACGAAATCGGCTCACTTTCTACTAGTCAAGACTTCATATGGGCTGAAGAGTATGCAAGTTTGTATATCTATAAGTTGGTGAGGTTGCATAGAGTTCCCTTATCTATTATATTGGATCGTGGTGCATAATTTACTTCACACTTTTGGCGATCTTTTCAAAGGGATCTTGGAACCAAAGCTCACCTTAGTACGGCCTTCACCCTCAAACGAATGGCCAAGATGATAGGATGATTCAAACACTTGAGGATATGCTTAGGACTTGTGTCTTGGAGCTTAAAGGTAGTTGGGATGACCATCTTCCATTGATTGAGTTTGCCTACAACAATAGCTATCACTCTAGCATCGATATGGATCCTTTTGAAGCTCTTTATGGGAGACGTTGTAGATCATCGGTTGGTTGGTTTGAGGTTGGAGCAGTGGGCTTATTAGGGCTGGATTTGGTTATGGATTCTCGTGAGAAGGTTAAGATGATTAGGGAAAGGTGGATGATAGCCTAAAGTCAACAAAAATCCTATGCCGAGGTAAGAAGAAGATACCTAGACTTCCAAGTGGGTGATTAGGTTTGTTTGAAGGTTTCTCCAATGAAAGGTGTGGTCCATTTTGGCAAAAAAGGGAATTTGAGCCCAAGGTACGTTGGTCCTTATGAGCTGATTAAGAGGGTTCGCAAGGTGAATTATGAGTTGAAGTTGCCTAGTGAAATGAATTTGGTCCATCCAGTGTTTCATGTCTCTTTGTTGAGAAAATATGTTGGCGATCCTAATGCCATTGTACCTCTTAATGTTGTGGGTGATGTGGAGGATAACTTAACTTATGAGGAGGTCCCGATTTAGAGCTTGGATAGGTAAGTAAAGAGATTGAGGAACAAAGAGGTCGCATCCGTTAAGGTCTTTTGGAGGAACGAACAAGTCAAAAGTTTACTTGAGAGGCCGAAGCGGACATGCAAAAGCGGTATCCACATCTTTTCCCACTCCACCCAAGCGTAAGGTACGAATCCTAACTTCCATATGTGACTTCAAGTCTTACATTTCAATACCTATGTCATTCATATGCATTCATGTTTAAGTTGGTAAACTTATGATGATTTTACACATATGTTGAGATTTTAAAAATGGTGTTTTATATGTTATGTTACGTTCTTTTGGAGCTGTTTTTTTCATGAACACTCTTTTCTTGTACATCTCTTTTACATTTAGGGACGAATGTTCTCAAGGGGGAGATATTGAAACGACCCCAAAAAGTGCCTAAAAAGTGCCTTGGAAGAGCCTGAAATCTTGTTTTCCGTATATCTAAAAATCCATTGGTTATTTTGAAAATCCGACTTCATATTCTTGTTCGGGGGGTCCAAATTAGGGTGACAAGGGTCTAACCTAGAATTTAAGGTAAAGGAATTGAATTATGAAATTTCACTTGGTGCGATTTTCAGAGAACTTCCGCGTCCTCTCCACGACGCGGAGACATGTATTTTCTGCACAGTTTTTCCTAGTCCGTCCAGAATTTTCTTAGTGTTAGGCCTAAGTTTTACCAAATGTGCTTTTACCTATATTTAGGCAAATTTCACCCTCATATCCCCTAAAACATTTCCCAACACTCACTAAAATACTTAGCCATATTTTCACTCCCAAATTCAAGACCCAAAACCCTCATCCAAAGCTAAGGGTTCTCTTCAAGCTTCAAGCCTCCATTTTCAAACTTCATTAAGAACTTCCCCAATGCTAAGATATATGGTGTTGAACCATTGGTTCCTTCCACCCATAGTGCCTAAACCCTTCTTTTTACTAATATTTCATGATTTAAAGTTGATTTTACATGTGGGTCTTGTATATTGAGAGATTTACTGCACAGTGATTTTAGCTCATAAAAGTATGGTTGTTTTAGCATGTTATGAGTTCTAAATCTTGGATCTAATGTTGGATTTAATGAACGGTTTTACTATGAATATCTTGGGGGGTGTTGCAAGGTGTTGATTGATGGTCTTACAATAGATTTTCTATCTCTAAACTGCATGGTCTTTTACCCCTATTACACACCCCCAAGGTGTTTGATAAAATGTCCGGTTATGGTTTATTAAGGAAATGAAGGTCTAAAGAATGAGATATGATATGATTGACTATGTAATGATGAAATGATCTTGTGTACACGATGAATACTATAAAAAGTATTATGGTATACCATTCCCAATTCAGGGGCCTAGCTGAGAGGTCAAAGACTCAACCATTAGGGTGATGGGTGTGATCATCACCGACCTAGTTGAGGGGTTGTTGTCTCTACCACTAGGTTGATGGGTGAGATCATCACTAACCTTGATGAGAGGTTTGTACCTCACACACTAGGGTTATGGGTGCTATCATCACTAACCTTAATGAGAGGTTTGTACCTCACACACTAGGGTGATGGGTGCTATCATCACCAACCCCAAAGGGTTTATACCTTGGAAATCTAGCTTGGTCTCCTCTTCACATATGGTATCCTATATGAGTATGATTTACTTAAGCATGTTTTACCTATGGATTAAACATACATGTCATATTGCTACATTATGCCTATTGCATAATGTTATGCTTATTGATCATGAAGCTTATCTATTGGTGCATTGCATCCCACATACTAAGTACATTCAAACGTACTAACACATACTCTTGCCTACATGATATCACCATGTAGGGACCGGTGCCCAAGTTGATCATCCTCCTCGTCCACGTGGCTAGATGGTGCTATTCCAAGCTTGTTGGTGAGTTCTCCATTTCGGGGACCTTGGTCTAATTTACTATTATCCTTGTATTGAGACACTTTCTTATATTTTATTAATTACAAGGGTGAGCCCGGTAGGTTTTCTTGGCCCCCTCTCTATCTATGTATTAGATGTGCTTGTTGGACATGTTGTGTATTTATGTATGAGCTTTGACTCTTGACTCTTGATTATGATGTTTATGCAAGCTTTCCCTTAGTCTCATTGCCCCTATTCTTAATCTATATGTCTTGTATGCCTCGGCGACCAAGGATGTGTAATAACAAGTTAAGAGGCTTGTTTGGGGTTCCTTCGAGTTCACCATTCGCCGTGTCACGTCTAGGACCTGGGCTTGGGTCGTGACAGAAAGTGTCACCCATGAAGGGTGTCATGTGGTTTGAGAAGAAAGGAAAGTTGAGTCCATATTATATCAGCCCTTATTAAATTATAAAGAGAATTAGGAAGGTCACTTATGAGCTAGACTTACATTCTAAGTTAGACGAGATTCATCTGGTATTCCATGTATCTATGCTATAGAAATGTTTGGGTGATCCTGTATTGGCAATCCCTATTCAGAGCACGGGAGTGAAAAATAGTTTGTCTTATAAGGAAGTACCAATTCAAATCCTCGATCATCAAGTCCATAAGTTGAGGAACAAAGAGATAGCCTTCGTTAAAGTCCTATAGAGGAACCAGTTTGTTGAGGAAGCCACATGGGAAGTGGAGGAAGCCATGAAGGTCAAATCCCGCACCTATTCGTGCCAAATGACGAGGATGTCAAAGGTAACCGCCTTATACTTAATGTAATTGAAAGTTCTATCCTTGAATTTATTTGTTTATTCTATTGTTGAGTCTACTCATGCCTAAATCCTACCATTACTCATCATTAGAGGACGAATGAACCCAAGGGGCAGATGATGTAACACCCCGTAAAGTTATTGAAATACCCCTAGGATGTAACTGTCTACAAAACACATCTTCCAAAGATCTGATGGGAAAGTCAAGACTGGATTTTTGATCAATTTGAAAAATTGAGTGGAAAAATGGTATTGACTTAATTTTAGAGCAACCGAGTCGAAAAATAATTTTTCGTAATAAATATGAACCTGTAAGAATGTGTGACAGGGTCGCGATGCGGAGCTATCACGGACCAACACTTAGTTTTTCTTTAAAATATATTCTATGGGATTTCAGAAAATTTCTATGAAAAATACCAAAAAATACGCGGTCCGTGTCGCAGACCCCACGTCCCAAAAATGACTTTTTTCGAATTACATGAGGAGCATCCTAGACCTTTCCAAACCCCTCCTAGACATAATATATGACCAAAACGGGTTGTTTTAAGTGTAAAAGGGTTTATAACCATTCGTAAGTAATTCTAAGTCTGTGAAAAAGACATAGGGCTAAAAGAGAAGAGGGAAGAGCAAGGATTGAAGATTTCAAGTTAGACTCATGCCAAATTGATCGTCTACCTTTATTCCAGATATGTAAGGCTACCCCAAGCATGAGATTATTCTCCCATGTGCCCCCCTAGTTGTAAAGAATTGATGGTTGAAGGTGATGAGTCCTGTCTATACAAATTCTTGAATGTTTTGATGGATTCTATTTTATCTTATATATGAATTTTGTGGAATGTGAAGATTTTCATAACTAGATTACTTGTTTACAAGGTTTAAATGAATGAATTGTATGAGTACATGACACTGCATGATTATGTGGCTAATGAGTCCAAGAATAAACCTAATGATTATTGTCTAGAGCCTTGATCACCTGATTGTATTTTCTGGTTGTGGTCCAGGTCCCAAATTGAATGTACTAAAGGTTGGTGATGATGAATTTAGAACCTCAAAGAGGTTGAACGTAATCCTAAAGGAATATTTCCTAATTCCTTGAGTTAATGAATGAAATAAGGAATTGATGCCCAAGTCCAAAGGAGACTAAATGATGACAAAGGTTGAATGTTAAGGTTTATGAGCATGTTGAGTCTATGGGAGAAGTATTGAGTACCGGAATGGATAAGAATGAGTTCCACTTGCACTCATAACTACGTGGCCAGCGTAGGTAAGGATTGTACCATAAGAAACAGATGTTTCCTTAGTCCCAAAAAAGGAATTAATGTAGTTTTATCCTGGATCCAATCATGCACTCCCTCTATCCTTGCAAGGTATTGGGCTAATGGAGCAACGCAATCAGTAACGTTGTACCATCATTGCCTCATAGGTGATGGGTGCAGGTCCAAGAAACTCCCATATAGGTTTCCTCCTGATCGTACTCAAATGTTGATGTGATGACGATGTTAATGTGATAGTATCTATTCGTTATTCTGAAATGAAATGAGTCCCTAATGAGCTAATGTTGTTCCATGTTATTATTTCTATTTCCCTTACTTTTAGCATGTTTACACACAGTACATTCGACATATTGATGTTGCTCTGGTGCTGCATAGTTTCATGATGCAGATTCAATAGATAGGGGATTTCAACAGGCAAATCATTGAAGTCTAGACTTCCAGCTCTTGAAATTTGGTGAGTCCTCCCATACATTTAGAGGATGTCTTTTATTTCTCTTCTTTATGCTTTGAGTCATTCTAAGTTTGTCGTAGCCCTAGCCTATCATGGTACCATCTAGGGTTGTTAGCTATAGAGGCTCAATGGACATAGAGGGTTAATGGGTTGATGTTGGGGTTCTTTTCCCCTTTCCTTTTCTAAACTGAGTTTTTCTTTACCTTCTATGGCATTTGATGGATATTATTGATAACTAATTCTGTTTCCTATGGCCCATAATTTTGGAAATGTGATAGGATAGAATGCTTGCTATTATGCATATTATGTTCCACTAATCCTAATGAAGGAATGAATGAAATGAGGCCAGGTGGTTCACTTGGGCGCTAGCAATAGTCTCTGAGTGTTAATTACGCCTAGGGTCCCTCCTGGGGCATGACAACTTGCCACTTAACTCGTGGTCAAGGACTCATGACAATAATCTCTATCAACTACATTTCCACCAAAGTGCTCACGGTCAAGGACTTATGATACGAATCTTAATGTATCAACTACCTTGCCAACTAAGTGTTCATGGTCAAGGACTCATGATACGAGTCACTATTCACAACTTCCCAAAATATCATGACATGTAGTATGAGGATGCATGCAATCGAGACACAATTATGGAAGCAATGTTTCTCCGAATAAATAAAATAGTTATCAAATTTTCTCCAAGTTTGCAATTATATATTCACCCTCTTTTATATATATTAGGATATTGTTCTCTTTAAAGTTCTCCTTCACATTTTAAAAATTATCATTTCCTGATTTAGTAACGATTATCGATATTATGCCTAGTGTTATGCCAAAAGAACATACTTTCGATCATCATTTGACTCATATTTAATACTTTTATTTATCCTTATATAGCATAAATTTTGTGAGTTGTGCTAGATAGTGCAATTAAATTGTAGGATTAAATTGATATAAAAATGAAGAGATTTGGAGCCAATATGAGTCAAAAATAAAAGATTATACAAGAAAATTCAAGCAGGCAGCTTAATGGATTAAAGTTAATATTATTTTCATATTTAGTACTCTATATTACACTACTTGATAAGCCGACAAGGGTTGAATGCTGCTACAATTTATTATATCAAGTAGTACTTTAAGTGTTACTTTATATATGGGCTAAACCTTCTGCCAATTAACACGTGCGCTGATATCCAATTCGTGAACAAGCCATGTGTATTGACATTTTAGATATTGACTAGGAGTCCTCTGTTCTTACCAACAACTCTGAATACTCTCTTTCTCTTCATCATCTCAGTCACATTTTCTCTAAACTCCTTCAATGAAAGTTTTAAATTTTTGTTTGATTTTTCTCTCTAATGGTGTTGTATTTTTATTCACTAACAGGTAGGCTGTTTTGCTTTGTGTATTTTGCCCCTTCTCTTTCAATTTTAGGAATTGTATTAATGTTTATATTGTCAATATTAATTTAGTAACTTTAATTGGAAGGTGTAAAATTCTCCAATAGGTGTTCTAGAATTACTTCTGTCTTCAATTTTTAATTAATTTTCTCATGCATGTTCTCTTTTGATTTTTTTTTTTTTTTTGATATTAAGGTTCTTGATTTCTTAAAAGGACTTTTGTTGAGATTCAACAAGATCTTAGGGTTTTGCCAATTCTCTTTCGTCCTTCACCTATGAATAAGTCAATTAACAGTCTCCAAGAATGGTTTTGTTACCACATCCATTAGATACGTGTACTCCTATTTGACAAGTATTCTTCCAGGTATGCCTGGCGTTGCCATACAATTTTCCTTCTGATTTTTAATTTTATTTTAAATTTAATTTTTACTTAGGCATTTTATTTTAGGATTCCTTATATTTATTAACAGCATGCAAAATATTTCTTACATTAATAACTTAAACAATTCAAAAATTAGATTAAGATTTTCATGCTTTCAAAAAAAATAATTAACCGCATATATAATTAAAGTTTTCCATATAGGTATTATAAGAAAATTTTCAGTGCATGATATAATCTCATTTCATAAATTAAAACATCCGAATATTCAATAACTCAATCTCAATCTCAAACTCAAAGAAGGATAGTTAAACCTACCTCAGTGCCGGAACCGCACTCGAACAATTCTACCAAATGGACAAATCTTGAATTCAACTCCCAAAACGATAACTCTCGCAATTATTCTCAACGAAAATTGAGACGTGATTATAATACTGCTAGTGCTATTACTACCCCCACTATTTCTAGCCAAAAAAATGAAGCAATTATTTTTCCAACGAAATACTGAAATTTAGTTCTTTTTCTTAATTAAGGACAACAACCTAACTTTGTCACTATTATATGTTTATGTTAAAACAAAATAAAGCAAGGTTATCATATTGCATTCCACTACTGCCATATGTTTATATTAAAGAAAATAAAGCAAGGGTATTGTGTTGCACTCCCCTACAACCATATCTATATGCTTTCTTTTCATACGGAATCCAAGTCACAAAATATCTTGATGATTTGTATTATTTAACAATTGTGCCATATCTTGTTCAATTAAAATTTATGAGAAGGATATTTGATAAATAAGAAGTCATCTAAATGACCTAACGGGTCATTATATTATCCACCACTAAAAATCATGCTCGTCCTCAAACATAAGGTAAAAAAAGTACCTGAAGCTTCGAAGATATGAAGGTATCTAGCACGCATGTCGAACTCTGTCTCCCAAGTTGCCTCCTAAACCAGTCAATGTTACTAAAGCGATATCCTTAGTCCTAAGTCTATGGACATGTCTATCTAGAATGGCTATTGGATCCTCCTCATAAGTCAAATCTGGACCCAACCCTATGACATCATAAGAAGTAACATGGGACTCATTTGATATGTATTTTTGAAGCATGAAGACATGGAATATTGGATGGACAGTTGACAATCTAGGTGGTAAAGCCAACTCATAAGCCACCTCACCTACTCTTATCAGAATCTCAAATGGGTCAATAAACCTCGGGCTAAGCTTACTTTTTTTTCCGAACCTCATCCCACCTTTCAAGGGTGAAACCTTCAACCACACATGATTGCTTACCATAAATTCCAAAGGACGAACTCTCCTATTAGCATAGCTCTTCTTCCGAATCTGGGATGTCAACAATCGACTATGGATTAGGCCTACCCGCTCCATAGTATCTCTGAGAAAATCAGTGTTTAATGCATCAACAGTGACTGTGTCAAATCATCTAATAGCCGACCAGTACCTACGTCCGTACAATGCCTCAAATGGTGCCATATTAATACTAAAGAGATAACTATTATTAAATGGAGACTCTGCTAAGGGCAAATGTTAGTTGCACCAGACAGCAAAATCAATCACACACACCCTAAGCATGTCTTCCAATACCTAAATAGTCCACTCGGATTGACCATCGATCTGGGGATGAAATGTTGTGCTCATGTCTAATCATGTACCTAAACCATGCGACAATGCCTTCCAGAAGTGAGAGGTGAACACCGAACCTCGATCTGACACAATAGAAATAGGTACCCTATGTAATCTAACAATCCACGTAGGTAGATCGTAGCTAGTTGCTCCGCACTGTGGCTATTCCTCACTAGATTAAAGTGAGCTAATTTGGTTACTTGTCTACAATTACCCAAAATGAGTCAGACTAACCCAATGTTATGGGTAATCCAGTTATAAAATCCATAATTATACACTCCTATTTCCACTTGGGAATTACCATCCTCTGCATTGAACCTCCCGATTTTTGATGTTCAGCCTTAACCTGCTGGCAATTCAAATACTTAGCCACAAACTCATGTCCCTTTTTATTCACACCACCAATAATGTTGCTTCAGGTCATGAAATGTTTTTGCCTCACTCGGTGAATGGAATACTTAGCACAGTAAGCCTCTTCCAAGATCAAGCAACCCAATCTCCTACCTTTAGCATGCAAATGCGGCTATTAATTCTTAAGACTCTCTCAGAATCAAGAGAAACTGACTTAGGTTCACCTCTCAACACTTTGTCCTGAATCACAAATAATTTATCATCATCAAACTGGTGAGCACGAATATGGTCCATCAACATAGACCAAGCCATAGTGAAGGTCAACACATAATGAGGTGGGGAGATGTCAAGTCTGACCAATTGTCTAGCCAAAGACTGAACCTCCAAAGCTAACGTCCTCTCTTTCGTCCTAAGAAATACCAAACTACCCATGTTAGAAGCCTTCTGGCTCAAAGCATCAACCGCTATGTTAGCCTTGACATGCTAGTAAAGAATAGAGATATCATAGTCTTTTAGCAACTCGAACCACTTATGTTGTTCATGTTCCGATTATGTTGCGAGAAAACATACTTAAGGGTACGATGATCAGTGTAGATCTCATAATGCACTCCATAAAGACAGTGTTGCCACAACTTCAACATGAATACTACTACAGCCAACTCAAGATCATAGGTAGGGTAGTTTCTCTTATGAACCTTTGGTTGTCGTGTAGCATAGGCTATAACCCTCCCCTTTTGCATCAACACTCCACCTAAGCCTACACCAGAAGCGATACAATAGACCATGAAGGGCATGACCTTTTCAGGTAAGGCTAGGATAGGAACCGATTTCAATATTTCCTTAAGCTTTTGGAAGCTTGCCTCATACTCATCAGTCCATGAAAATGTTACTTCTTTCTGAGTAAGCCTGGTCATAGGGCTTGCAATAGAGGAGAATCCTTGAACAAATCGATGGTAATAGCCTGCTAGTCCAAGAAAACTACGAATTTTAGTTACTGAAATGGGTCTTGCCCGATAACGAACTGCTACAATCTTGGTTAGGTCAACCATGATGTCATCCTTAGTCACCACATGACCTAAGAAAGCTACAGACTCAAGCCAAAATCTGCACTTAGAGAACTTAGCATAAAGTTTCTATTCATGCAACCTTTGGAGCATAGTTCACAAGTGATGAACACGGTCTGCCTTACTCTTATAGTGTTCTAGGATGTCATCGATGAACACAATCACAAATGAGTCTAAATAGGGTTTAAACACTCGGTTAATCAATTCTATAAAAGTGACGAGGGCATTAGTCAACCAAATGACATAACTACAAATTCATAGTGCCCACATCAAGTCCTAAAAGCAATCTTTAGGATGTCTTACTCCCAAAACCTCAATTGATGATACCCCGACCTTAAATCAATTTGGGAGAACACTCAGGCACCCTGAAGATGATCAAACAAGTCATCAATACGAGGTAAAGGATACTTGTTCTTGATGGCCACTTTGTTCAATTGACAATAGTCAATACACATTCTCATACTACTATCCTTCTTTACGTACAACACCAGGTGTACACCCAAGGTAACATACTAGGCCGAATGAACCCCTTCTTCAACAGATCTTCTAATTGCTCCTTCAACTACTTTAACTCTGCAGGAGCCATCCAATAAGGGGAAATGGATATAGGCTTAGTGTCCGGTCCCATATTAATAGCAAAGTCGATATCACGTTCTGGGGGAACACCAAGTAAGTCAGTAAGAAACACATCTACGAACTCCCTTACTACCCTCTTAGACTCTAAAGAAGGTGACTCCATAGAAATATCACACGCGTGAAACAATCAAGATAAACACCCATACTCAATCATGTGTCGAGCATGAACAAAAGAAATCACCCCCTTAGGATAAGAGCTAGGAGTGCCTGCCCATACTAACTTAGATAAACCTAGATATGCTAGTGTGATAGTCTTAGCATAACAATCAAAGATTGCATGATAAGAGGACAACTATTCCATTCCCAAAACAACATCAAAGTCTATCATGTCTAGGAGGATCAAATTGGACTGGGTTTCCCTTCCTAAGATTACCACTATACAATCTCGATATACCTGATCCACCACTAAGGATTCACCTACCAGATTCGAAACACAAATAGGCACATCAAGAGGTTTACATAAACCATCATATTAGTAGCAAAATAATTTGATACAATATGAATAGGAAGATCCAAGGTCAAACAATATTGAAGCTAAACGATGACAAACTAGAGCAATACATGTGATAACAATATCAGATATTTATGCCTCAGTTCGACCTAGAATGGCAAAATATTCTCAATATTGACCCTTGGCATGTGCTCTACCACGAGTGCCACCTCGAGCTCTACCCCTAACATCTCTAGTATCACCTGTCGCATTTTGCGAAGCACCTCTAGTTGTTGAAGTTGATGTAGAGTGAGTTGTATGTTCCCTGAGTGGAAAAGAAGCAGGAGCATGCTTGGCGCAATACTGGACCTTATGACAAAACTGATCACATAGCTAACAAGCTCTAGGCCTATCGGTACTATCTGCAGGAATGGATACATAAATTGATCTCTTATGATAACCTTGAGTGCCCTATCTTTGAGGATTTCTATCTCTGAATGTATGACTTCCAAACTGATCCTAATGGTGGGACCTCTTACTATCACCCTGTCATGCATGCCTGATGCCCTCTATCATCCTACCATGGTCAGCAATACTCTAAAAGAAACCGCTAGATAACATAAGAGAGGTGGTGTCCTCCTAGAGATAGCTTACGAACCCCCATTATGAATCGGTGAATTCGCTCAAACTCCATGGGAATACTAGACATGAAATAGCGAGACAACTCATGGAATCGTATTTCTTGTTGGGATATAGTCATAGAACCTTTCTATAATCTATCGAACTCATCACGACACCTATCACAAAGACTATAAAGTACGAATCTCTCAAGAAACATCTCAGTAAACTGGCCCCAATTCATTGTTGGAATATCGACAGGTCTTCGAGCTATCACCGACCTCAACTGTTCTTTGGACATGCCTATGAATTGATAAGATATATAAGCTACTCTGTGATCCTCCATAATGCCTAAATTAAATAGTCGATCCTGACACTTTGTCAGAAAGTCATACGCCCAATCCCCATCTATACCATTAAATTTGGGAGGATCCAAACTTACAAATCTTTCAAAGTTTTTATACTCATACAAGGACATAGCAGCACTGGAAAAAATTAGCAGGGCTGAAAACCTCAAAGGCGCAATAAAAGGCATGGAAAACTAACTCGGGGTCTAGAATCCCATACTAGGTCCCTGAGCTATCTATGCAGGGCTAACAGGTATAGTAGGAACTGCGGAATGTGGAAGATTACTAGTAGCAGATGTACCCTCCAACCTTGCCAACAATCAAGACAATAGCTCCTATAATATTGGTGTACCCTCTGAGGTTTCCGGAGGCTCAACTGGATCTAACCTACTACTCATAAATTGGATTGTTAATTAGTTCAGGTGAAGCCCCTGTAGTCTGACCTCGTGTTAGTATTGCTCCTCTAGCCCGGCCTCGACCTCTAACTCTGCCAAGACCTCTTCCTCACCCTCTATCTCGCCCTTTTAGTGGGGCTTGGATAGTAGGTAAAGACTCATCCTCGATATCTATAACTCTAGTCCTTGACATCTACGCTGAAAGAATGGACTAGAGGCATACAAAACTTAAGTTTGAACAAATTGCACGAAAGGATTCAACGAAAAGAGGATTTCTTCTAACAAGCATCATGTAGCCTCTCGTGGATAGATATGGATATCTACATACCTATCCATGAGACTCTACAAGACTCCCTACTCTTTTACTTGTAAGACCGGTGAACCTAGAACTCTGATACCAAACATGTCATGATCCAAAATAGGATCACGACTATGGAGCCACTAATTTCAAAACCCAAAGATAAAATACATTTAAAGGAGAAACTCCAATAGTTAAATAGTCATTACATAATAATTCACCCATAGAATCATAATCTAGAACATGGTGTCACAACTGTAAAGAGCACCTAAGACAAAAAAGTGAAATAAGTATATTTCAGTCTTTGAACAGAATTAAAGACCATATAACTAGGATAAAATCTAATGGAACTCAAAGCCCTTGAGTCTCACCACTAGATCGAGTATGAACCAACTGTATGAGCAAATCAACTATCAAGTGGATAATCCTGAAGAGTCTGTCGAGGAGGGGCGAGAGAAGAAGTAGGGGTGAGTAAAAATATTATATATTATGTATCCGATAGTTTAATTGATTGGGAATCAAAAATGGAATAAACTATTAAATAATTTAGGAATGCTTCTATCTGCAATAGGAAAACCATTGCATCATTAGTGCCGCTAATTTATATCGCACGGTACAAATAAAATAAACACATAATCTCAATTAAGCAAATCCAAGACTACCACAAGTAATACAATGATATGGTATGCAATGCAATGCAAGGTGGAATCATGATTGTCACACAGCCTGTCGCACACAATCTCAATATAATAATTACCTTGCCACCTAACTTGTGGTCAAGGACTCATGATAATAATCTCTATGTATCAACTACCTTGCCACCTAAGTGCTCGTGGTCAAGGACTCACGATATGAATCTCAATATATCAAGTACCTTGTCACCTAAGTTCTCATGCTCAAGGACTCATGATACGAGTCACCATTCACAACTTTCCAAAATATCATGACATGTTGTTTGAGGATGCATGCAATCTAGACACAATTATAGAAGCAATATTTATCTAAATGAATACAATAATTATCAAAGTTCTCCAAGTTAGCAATTATATATTCACCCTCTTTTATATCTTTTGGGATATTCTTCTCTTTAAAATTCTCTTAAACGTTTTAAAAATTATCATTTTCCAATTTAGTCATGATTCTCAATATTATGTCCAATGTTATGCAAAAAGTTTATACTTTCGATCAACATTTGTCTCATATTTAATAGTTTTATTTATCCTTCCCGAAGATTAGTTTTGTGAGTTATGTTAGATAGTATGATTAATTTGTATGATTAAATTGATGCAAAATTAAAGCGATTTGGAGCCAAAATGAATCAAAAGTAAAAGATTATAGAAGAAAAATCAAGAAGGCAGCTTAATGGATTAAAATTAATATTATATTCATATTAAGAACTATGTATTACTACTTGATAAGACGACAAGGGCTGAATGTTGCTACAATTTACTTTATCAAGTGATACTTTTAAGTGTTACTTTAGACATGGGCTAAACCTTCTATCAATTAACACGTGTACTGCTATCTAATTTTTGAGCTAGCCATGTGCATTGACATTTTAGATATTGATTAGGAGTTCTCTGTTGTGTCTAACAATTCTTAATACTCTCTTTCTCTCCCCCATCTCAGTCACATTTTCTCTAAACTCCTTCAACCAAGGTTTTAAATTTTTGTTTGATTTTTCTCTCTAATAGTGTTGTTTTTTAGTTAACTAATAGACAGGCTATTTTACTTTGTGGATTTTACCCTTTCCTTTCAATATCATGAATGATACTAATGTCTATAGTGCCAATACTTATTTTGTAACGTTAATTAGAATGTGTGAAATTCTATAATGGGTGCTCTAGAATTACTTCTGTCTTCAGTTCTTAATTAATTTACTCATGCATGTTCTCTTTCAATTTTTTTTTTGGTGTTAAGGTTCTTGATTTCCTAAAGGACTTTTGTTGAGATTCAAAGAGATATTAGGGATTTGTCAATTCTCTTTCGTCTGTCAACTATGACTAAGCCAATTAATAGTCTCCAAGTATGGTTGTGTTACCATATTAATTAGACATGTATACTCCTATTTTGATAGTTATGCTTCTAGGTATGCCCAGTGTTGTTGTAAGAACCTGGATTTTTGTATAGCTTTAGTAATGCCTGAGATTTGTTTTCAGAATGTTTTAGGCCAAGTTGACACCATATGGAACCTCCAAGATCAATCTAATTTAACTTTCAAGCCTTTAATTCAAGCGTACTTATGTTTTTTAAAGCCATCTTGGGTCTCTTGCATCAAGTCAAGTTCAATGGAATTTCATTGGCTAAGTTTTTCACAAGTACCGATAGATGGGTCAACTTTGAATTGGCATATCTCTTAGCACAAATTAACTAGTAGGCCACAAACTATTAATTAAAGCTCTTTGAATTAACTTTATAATGCATTTAGTTTCACCTCATTTAGAGCTCGGATGAAGAAGGTATGCCCGTTTTCATAAAGCCCTCATGTGTTGTGTTGCCACACGGGCACTCATACGAGCCGTGTGGCTTCTCAAGATCCATCGAAATAGGTTTCGACCTGAAACAACAATTCTTTAGCCTAGTGATGTACCACACCCAGCCACATTGACCGTGTGGTGTGGTATGTACCATGAGGCCCTCCGTGGGGCTTCCCAAGAGAAAATTTTTCTAAGTGTTGAGCCAAGTTCCAATTTCAAGATTTTTGCCTAAGTATGGGTTCACAGGCACTCCACATGAACCGTGGAGTACCACATGTGTTGTGAGGCTTGAATTACAGTGACACTTTATCATTTTTTTTACCCGATTCATTAATAATGTTCTCGTAAATTCGGTTAATTCTATTGGTCTTTTGGGGATTCCTCTGCTATCCAATGATCATCTAAAGACCTAAACCCTATTTCAAACATCCAAAAATTACTCCTCACAATTTAAACTCTCTCAAAGACTCTCTCAAAGGAACTCTTGTGAATTTTTAACTTGGGGATCAATACATATTCAATTCTTCATCAATTTTTCTCTTGGGTGCTCTTCATCTTGTGAAGGTATGTGGGTTTTGATCCTTGGTTACTTCCAATAAAAGAGACTCAAGCTATTTTCAAGAAATCTAGATGGATTTTTCTTACTTCAATCTGGAGTTATAAATATTATGATTCCTTAAACTACAATAATAAATGGGGTATGTTTATCAATTGATTTTTAGGTGATTTAAGCTTTCAAATATTGAATTTCATTATTATTATGAATCTATGATTATGCATGTCCCTTTTAAAAGCTTGTTTGAGCATGGGTAGTTAATACATGATTTTAAATATGAATTTAATTATGAATTTACTTCAATTTCATGTTATACTATTGATTTTAGAGTGAATCTCAATTACCCATGACATTCTCACATTATTCATAGCATATATATTTATGTTCATGAGATTTCATGGAAATTATAAAGTGGGTTAAGCTCAATTATGTCCTATGAGATGATTTTTATATGATTATGATTATGATAAGAATGTGATCACATATGTATCTATTGATTATGGCTCTTGGAGCATTTTGGTGCTTATACCATCTTGTATATGAATAGGTTATTCCTATGCATGAGTATTATGACTATGGACTATATTTTGGCATTTGAACCTAAGTATGATGTATTATGAATTATGTTTTGGCCTTTAAGCCTAAGAATGCATTAAAATGGTTTTGAAAATGACTATTGTCTCTTGAAAGCGTGTATATATATACGTATATATATTCTTATGCGATGACGACTTAGGGCTGATGGATTGGGGGCGTTAGGGCTATCACTAAGGGCTCTTTCTCTTTCCTTGAACTATGTGCCGATCATAGGTTTTTCTTTCTGAAATGGGTGTTGTCTATGCAAGTAAAGATGCCTCCAAAATGGGTGTTGTTCCTGTAAGGAGAGGACATGATGTGATTTAACTTGATAAGCTATATGTGAAAATCTTATCTGAAATAGGAGTTGTTCCCCTAAGAAAGGTTACTTCATATGAAATGGGAGTTGTTCCCATAAATGAAGTATGGTTTACCTTTGGCAAGTAGGCCGCCTCTTTAGCAATGAAGGGATCTCATTGGGATTCCAAGTAATAGCTCGCTTGGTCTTACTTATGTCGGTTAAGGTCACATCCCCACTATATATATATATATATATATATATATATATATATATATATAAGCATCATTTGCATTTCATGCATCAAGAATTTCATAGCATCTTATTATATTACATTCCTTGCTATAAACCTTTTTCTATATTATATGCCCTTGCCATCTAGCATTGCATACAGTTTTGGTAAGTTATATTCATTGCACCCCGCATACTTAGTACATTCAAACGTACTAACGCATACTTTTGCCTACATGATCTTACCATGTAGTGACCGTAGGTTACTTTCATTCTCCATTTGACTCTAGATATAATTTGAGACATTTGTTGTGATGAGTCCTATCTTACAAGGACAAGCCACCATTCCTCTACCTATATCGCTTCCGTTGTATTATTTACTTTGAGGGTGAGCCCGGAGTATGTCTTGGCCCCTATCCTATTATGACTAGAGGTATTGTTGGACATCTTTGAGACTCTTGTTAGATCTACGTGTTATGTGTTGTATTTGGAGCTTATGGTTATGGATATCTTTTGGATATGGCTATTATGGATTTATTATGAGGATTATGATATGTATGTATGTTTGATGTTGAAATGTATAAGATCCTAAATCCTGAGTTGTCCCATACAGTGAGTCATACTTAACTTCTCCTTCGTCTTTATATCCTATATGTTATGTGAATCCATGTTAATCCCTTTCCCTATGATATCTCCATAGCATGATTCCTACTTTCCCATCCCATAAAACTATGTGCTTACTATTCATATATGCTTCTAAACTGATGATGTGAATATCGACACTTTGAGGCTTGATTGGGGACTCTCGGGTTCCCATTCACTCCTAGACCACACATTCGGGTCATGACAGAGATGGTATTAGAGCTCTAGGTTTATAAATGGTCTTCGTAGTCAGACATGCTACATTAAATAGAGTCTCATTCATGGGTGTGAAGTATGTCACATCTATGCGTTGGAGGCTACAAGGAGTTTGAGGAAATATTTCACTTTTCATGATACATATCGTGCCATGGTTTGTATCTTAAGGTTTCCCATATCCATCCCTCACTACCAAATAGGGAGAGTTACCATGGGCTCGTAATACAATCCAGGCAAGGGAGATGTGTAGTCAATCTTATGGATGAGGTCAAAAGGGAGTTAGTGAAGGATGTGCATTGTTTGACAAGATTTCTCCTTCAGATATTTAGAGTTTTCTTGGGTTGGCTAGTTATTATGGAAGGTTTGTTGAAGGTTTCTCATCTATTGCACCTCCATTGACTTAGTTGACTCAAAAGAAGGTCAAGTTGGTATGGTCGGATAAGTGTGAGAAGTGTTTTTAGATTTTGATAGATTAGCTGACATTGGCTCCTGTTTTGACATTACTGAATAGTTTAGATGGGTTTGTGCTGCGTTATAATGCCTCTCGTATTGGGTTGGGTTGTGTGCATATGCAACATGGTGAGGTGATATCATATGCAACGAGGTAGTTGAAGGTGCATGAGCGTAATCACCCAACTCATGACCTTGAACTAGCGGCGGTGGTGTTTGACTTGAATTTTTGGATATTCTATTTGTGTGGGGTACATGTTGATA
Source organism: Solanum clarkiae (assembly GCA_011800125.2). Taxonomy (NCBI): domain Eukaryota; kingdom Viridiplantae; phylum Streptophyta; class Magnoliopsida; order Solanales; family Solanaceae; genus Solanum; species Solanum clarkiae. The sequence continues at coordinate 10,006 of JAABOM020063077.1, read as the reverse complement.
TTTTTTTCAACCTCAAGAGTTTGCAATATGTTTTCACCCAAAGGGATCCTAACTTTAGGCAAAGGAGGAGGTTGGATCTCCTTAAGGTCTACAACATGGGTGTAAATATCATCTGTGCAAGGCTATCTGTGTAGTTCACACACTTAGTGGGCTATCTATGGGAAGTGTGGCACATGTTACCGAAGGGAAGGGAGAGTTGGCAAAGTATGTTTACTGTTGGGCTAGATTAGGTGTTAGGTTGGCCAACTCCAATTATGGTGGTATCCATGTTTCAAATAGGGTCAAATTTTGTGGATGTGCATGTTAACAAAAGCTAAGACTTAGACCCATTGTTGGTTGAGTTGAAGAATTTGGTTGCAGAAAAGAAGATAAAGGTTTTCTCCCAATGGTGAGATTGTGTAATTTGGTACCAAGGTCGATTGCATGTTTTGGATGCCAATGGTCTTAGAGGGATGATCATGATTGAGGCCCATAACTCTCATTGTTCAATTCGCCCGAGATCTACCAAGAGGTACTAGGGTTTGAGAGAAGTGTATTGGTCATATGGTTTGAAGAACGAGATAGCCAAGTTCATACCTGAATTCCCTAATTATCAACAAGCGAAGGTGAACACCAAAGACCCAGTGATTTGACTCAAGATATCAAAATTTCTACTTCAAAGGCAGACATGGATTTTGTTATTAGTTTGCCTCGGACCCGAAAGCAATTTGACTCCATTAGGTGTTGGTTGACCGGATGGCATGCTTTTGACCGGATGGCATGCTTGCTTTTATTATGTTGGATTGTAGTACCTGACTTACTTCTCACTTTTGGAAATCATCTCAAAGATGGCCTTGGCACTAAGGTGAAGTTAAGTGCCACTTTTCATCCTAAATCTGTTGAGCAAGTTGAGAGGACAATTCAAACTTTGGAGGACATGCCCAAGTCTTGTATATTGGAATTCAAGGTTAATTAGGGGTGGTCATCCACCACTTATTGAGTTTGCTTACAACAGTAACTCTTATGCTAACATTGGTATGGCACCACTTGGTGCTTTTGTGCTAAAAGGTGTAGGTCTATGTTGGGATGGTTTGAGTTAGATGAGATAACTTCTATAGGCCCATATTTAGTGTTGGAGGCTATGAAAAGAGTGGAATAAGTTAGGCAAAAGTAGAAGATGGTTCAAAGTCACCAAAGGTTTTTAATTGGATATTGGAAAGAGGGATCATTAGTCTCGTATTGGTGATTAGGTGTATCTGAAAGTCTCACCTATGAAGGGTGTAATGCATTTTGGAAAGGAGGGCAAGTTAAGTTTCCGAAATATAGGCCCTTATGAGATTGTTGAGCAGCTTGGGAATGTGGAGTATAGATTGGATTTGCACCCGAGTTTGAGTTCTATTCATTCGATTATCAATGTGTCTAATTTGAGGAAGTTGGTTGGTGATACAAGTGCTATTGTGCCTTTGGAAGGCATTGAGGTTGAGGATAACATATCTTATAAGGAAGTTCTAATTGAGATCTTGGATGGGCAAGTGGAGAGGCCTCGCAACGAGGATCAATATATTGAAAGTGCTACATGGGAAGTGGAACCAAGTATGATGCGACAATATTTCTATCGTTTCCAATCTACTCAAGCCTATGATATTAGGTCTTCCCTTTCTCAATGGTCCTAATTTTTTTCGCTCTTGAGTCTCATGACATGATATGCATACATATGCATGAAAATGATTTTTTCCCCATGATGTTTAAAATGATTTGAATACATTTTGGTATGAGTCTTAATGACGCGATGATTTTCAAATGATGAATTATGCATTGTACCTTGTGATGGGAGGTTTTATGTTCTAAATTCAAGCCTTTCAAACCTTTTTCTTCCACATTCAAGGATAGGTGTTCCCAATGGGAGATGATGTAAGAACCCGAATTTTTGTATAGCTTTAGTAATGCTTGAATTTGGTTTCAGAAAATTTTGGGCCAAGGTGACACCTTTTGGAACCTTCAAGCTCGATCTAAGTTTACTTTCAAGCCTTCAATTAAAGCTTATTTATATTGTTTAAGGTCATCATGAGTCTCTTACATCAAGTCAAGTTAAAAGGAGTTTCATTGGCCAAGTTTTTCACAAATACCGATATAAGGGTCAAATTTAAATGGGTATATCTCTTTAAAAAATGAACTAGGTGGCCCATAGCCTATCAAATTAAGTCTCTTGAATGATATTTCCAACTCACTTAGTTTCACCTCATTTAGAGTTAGATGAAGAAATTATGCCCGTTATTGTAAAGCCCTCATGCGTTGTGTTGCCACACTGGCACCCACACGGGTCGTGTGGCTTCTCACGATCTGTGGGAATAGCTTTGGGCCTGAAACAACAATTTTTTGTGCAAGTGATGTGCCAAGCCCAGCCACACTAACCGTGTGATGTGGTACGGGCCGTGAGGCCCTTCATTGGGCTTCCGGATGAAAATTTTTCTAAGTGTTGAGCTAAGTACCAATTTTCATATTTTTTCCTAAGTGTAGGTTCACGGGCATTCCACATGAACCGTGGAGTTCCACACGGGCTGTGAGGCCTCAAGTGTAGTCACACTTTATCATTTTTCTACCTGATTCATTAATGGCGTTCTCGTAAATTTGGTTAATTCTATTGGTCTTTTGGGGATTCCTATGCTAGACAATGATCATCTAAAGATCTAAATCCTATTTCAAACATCCAAAAATTACTCCTTACAATTTAAACTCTATTAAGGACTATCTCAAAGGAAATCTTGCGAATTTTCAACTTGGGGATCAAGACACATTCAATTCTTGATCAATTTTTCTCTTGGGTGCTCTTCATCTTGTGAAGATATGTGGGTTTTGATCCTTGGTTACTTCCAATCAAGGAGACCCAAACTATTTTCAAGAAATCTACATGGATTTTGCTTACTTTAATTGGTGGTTTTAAATATTATGATTCCTTAAATTCCAATAATTAATAGGGTATGTTTATCTATTGATTTTAACGTGATTTAAGGTTTGAAATACTTAATTTCATTATTTTTATGAATCTATGATTATGCATGTCCTTTTTAAAAGCTTTACTTGAGCATGGGTGGTTTATACATAATCTTAAATGTGGATTTAATTATGAATTTACTTCAATTTCATGTTATGCTATTGATATTAGAGTGAATCTCAATAACCCATGTCATTCTCACATTATTCATAGCATATGTATTCATGTTCATGAGATTTCATGAAAATTATGTAGTGGGTTAAGCCCAATTTTGTTTAATGAGATGATTTTGATATGATTATGATTATGACAAGAATATTATCAAATATATATCTATTGATTATTACTCTTGGAGCATTTTGGGTGCTCGACCATCTTGTATATGAATGGGCTATTTCTATGCATGAGTATTATGACTATGGACTATGTTTTGGCATTTGAGCCTAAGTATGATGAATTATGAATTATGTTTTGACCTTTAAGCCTAAGAATGCATTGAAATGGTTTTGGATATGACTATTGTCTCTTAAAAGGATGTGTATATATACATATACGTATTCTTGTGGGATGATGACTTAGCACCGATGGATTGGGGGTGTTAGAGCTATCCCCAAGGGCTCTCTCCCTTTCCTTGAACTATGTGCCTAGCATAGGTTTTCCTTTCCAAAATGGATGTTGTCCCCAAAAGGAAAGATGCCTCCGCAATGGGTTTTATTCTCATAAGAAGGAGACATGATATGATATGATTTTGATATGCTATATGTGAAAATCCTATCTGAAATGAGTGTTGTTCCTGTAAGGAAGGTTACTTCACACTAGAAGGGGGTTGTTCCCATAAGGTGAAGTATGGTTTACCTTTGGCAAGTAGACCACTTATTTACTAATGAGGGGATTTCATCAGGATTCCAAGTAATAGCTCGCTTAGTCTTACTTATGTCAGTCAAGGTCACATCCCCACTATATATATGAGCATCATTTGCATTTCATGCATCATGAATTTTATAGCATCTTGTTATATTACATTCCTTGCTATAAATCTCTTTCTATATTATGTGCCCTTTCCATCTAATATTTTATGTAGGTTTTTGTAAGTTACATGCATTTCACCCCGCATACTTAGGACATTCAAACGTACTAATGCATACATTTGCCTACATGATCTCACTATGTAGGGACCGGAGATTACTTCTATTCATCGTTTTACGCTAGATCGGAATTGAGATACCTGTTATGGTGAGTCCTATCTTCCAAGGGCAAGTCACCATTCCTTTATCTATATCGCTTCCATTTGTGTTATTTACTTTGAGGGTGAGCCCTGAGTATATCTTGGCCCCCGTCCTATCTTATGACTAGAGGCATTGTTGGACATCTTATAGACTCTTGTTAGATCTACGTGTTATGTGTTGTATTAGGAGCTTACGATTATCGAAATCTTTTGGATATGGCTATTATGGATTTATTATGAGGATTATGATATGTGTGTATGTTTGATGTTGAAATGTGGAAGATCCTAAGTCTCGAATTGCCCCCATAGAGTGAGTCATACTTACCTGCCCCTTAGTCTTTATGTGTTATGTTTTACGTGAATCCAAGTTAATATATTTCCCTATGATATCCCCATAGCATGAGTCCTAACTTTTCGTCCCTTAGAACGATGTGTTTACTATTCGTATACGCGTCCAAACCAATGATGTGAGTATAGATACTTTGAGGCTGGTTTGGGTTCTCTTGGGTTCCCATTCTTCATGTCACTCCTAGACCACAGGTCCGTGTCGTGACAGTTGCCATATAATTTTCCTTCAAATTTTGGTTTTATTTTCAATTTGGTTTGTAATCAGTTGTTTTATTTTGGGATCTCTTATATTAATTAATGGGCAGCAAAATAATTATTTCATAAATAACACTAATTGACGATTCAACAATCAGATTAGGATTTTCATGCTTTAAAAAAAAATAATTTCAATGCATGATACAATCCCTTTTCATAAATTATAACATCCAAATATTCAATAGCTCAATCCAAATCTCAAAGAAGGATAGTCAAATCTGCCTCAATGTTGGAACCACACTCGAACAATTCTACCAAATGGACAAATCTTTAATTCAACTCTTGAAACTATAACTCTCGCAATTATTCTCAAATAAAATTGATACTTTCGATGATAATACTGGTAGTGCTATTACTACCCCCACTATTTATAGCAAAAAAAATGAAGCAATTGTTTTTCCAACGAAATATTAAAATTTGGTTCCTTTTCTTAATTAAGGACAACAACCTAACTTTGCCACTACTATATGTTTATATTAAAAAAAAAAACAGTTTATCATGTTGCATTCCACTTTAGTCATATCTTTATATTAAAGAAAATAAAGCAAGATTATCATGTTGCATTCCCCTACAACCATATTTGTATGCTTTCTTTTCATACGAAATTCAAGTCACAAAGTGTCTTGATGATTTCTATTATTCAACAATTGTGTCAGATCTTGTCCAATTAAAATTTACGGGAAGTATATTTAATAAAATAAGAAGTCATCTAAATGACCTAACGGGTCATTATATTTAATTTTTTAAAAAAAATATTTAAATGGGGCGACGAATGATGTGCTATCAAAATAACAAAGGATTTTGTGTGTTCTTAGAGCGACCATTTAGTGTTTTGATGTGTTTTTGTGTTAATCTTGCCGAAAAGTTAGGTTAGCATGATTTTGAAGAAAAGTTACAGATTGTGCTTAAGCATAGGTCATACGAGCCCACCTACGAGTCGTACCTCACACTATGAGTCATAGGTTGTATCGTAGCAGGAATCAAAGATCAAAAATCAGAAATCTGCAAAGTGAAGGTCACTCCTACGAGCCCAGCCCACGAGCCGTAAGACACTCTACAACTCGTACAGGTGGACCCATAGCAAGAACCAGAGAGCCAAAATATTAGACAAAAAATTAAAGACCAAGACTACGAGATCAACGTGCGAGTCGCATCTCAAGAAATGACTCATACCTATGGATCATACCAGTTCAGTCCAAGATGCCAAGATCCTGATACGAGACCCCGGCTACGACTTGTAGGTCATCCTACGAGTCATAACTGTGAAATTTATCAGATGTCAATTGTCCTTTCTGCATAAATTTTAGGGTTGTTTTGTACACACTTTAAATAGTTTAAGTTAGGTTATTTTGAGAGAGTTCGACCAGAGACACTACTCAAGGATATTTTTTGAAGATTTTCTGAGGTCTTAGAGTAGATTATTTGTTCTTTCTTGAAACACCCATTTTGGGAAATTACAAACCTTGCTTTGTATGCATTATGGATCAATCAAGCTTGTGGATTTGCGACTTGTGGTGTTTATATCACGACCCAAAATTCGGGCGTGACGACGATCGTCTTTTCCCACCAAGACAAGTCAGCCTGCAACCCAACTATAATGTTAAAATGCAGAAGTATAATAAAAATGAGTGTTCAATTGTGGATGATAAGTCAACTTAATGAAAATCTCCCAAAACCTGGTTGTCACGTGCACAAGCTTCTAAATATAGAATTTTTGAATAAAATACATATCTCAAATATCTAGTTCTCAAATAAAACATAACATAACAATGAATTCCTTGAAGGTCTGCTGAAGAAATAAGCAACTACTTAAGAATAATCCAAGAGCTCGATCCTGTAATGAGAAAAGTCTGACCAGAGGGATCGGGCTCGCATCCTACTATATGTAGCAAGGGGTGAGTACCAAACAACAGGGTACTCAGCAAATGGAACTAATTTAAAGTAACTTAATAAAGAACCAAGTAACTCATTAACACCCAACCGCATACCGCCAGACTACAAGCCTGCACTCAAAAATAATTCCAGCACAATATATATATCATACGTAGAAAATTACTAGAATATAGATATAATCATCACTTAGCATTAGTCCTCTAAGGATCACACTCTCACAACTGTTTTTCAATATAATAATTCATAACCTTCACAATTACACCATCCAAAAATTCTATGATCAAAGCCTATAATAATATAATTCTCATTATCAGACTTTCAAGTCATAGGGAAAAATTATACAATTTATCAAGTTCTCGCTTCATCAAGTATTATTAAATCAATACCAAAACTAATCATGTAAAGACATAAACAGGTCAAATGATATAGTGAATAACCAATCTCAATAGCACTCCATATAATCATAACAAGTCAGAGCATTATGGGATGAAAATGAATGCCGTAAGATGTAAATAATGTTATGCAATGCAATGCAATGTCAAGTAATATGATGCATGTCTGTCCTACGATAGACATCAGCTAATCATAAATATACCTCAGTCAGAACCTATGGGGACCACACATGGACCATGTATCCACCAAAATCATTTTTCTTCGGCAATTTTCATTTCATATCTAGCCGAAACCGTATCCCTTCGGCTTTGCATTTTTTTTCTTGGATCATCTAGCAAACACATAGTAAATGCGCAATAATCATGTTCATGGAAATAAAATATGTAAGATATTCATACAAATTCATATATCTCAAAATCAAGAATGGGTAGCTTAATACCATACATGTTGCAATATCCTCAATCTCAATACCATCACAACCTTAACCACATTTACATCTAAAAGTAAGTATGACTTTGATATCAATAACAAATAATCACTGTTTCACATATAATAAATCTCCATCACTAATTCATAAGTCAAATATTACCATAGGATAATTACCCAATTCAAAATATTTCAATCAGAGCTTACATAAATCCATCTCTACCCCGAAATCCTCAATTGTACACACATTGGAGCATAAGAGGTTCAACATATTTACCAAAAAGTTAGGAATCCACTTGCCTTATATAAAGTCTCGAATCACGTCAATTCAGAAGCTTTTCCCTTTCTATAGCACTCCAATTCACCAAAATCTATTCAAATATAGCATCATAATTATATAATGAATCTAACGGCACTAAAATCAATTAATTCAGGTGAAAAGGGTAAAACGGTCCAAAAATTTTATTGCCAGAAAAATATCGTCGAAATCTGAAAATTTTTACATGAAAATATTATCCAGGTGATAAGGAATTCAATGGCGAAAACCAATTAAAAATGGAGCTAATTTGAGGAAGAAATTGCATGTTAAAGTTTTCAAAATATATTAAAAATGTAGCAGCAAGATCATGAATTTTACCTCAAATGACGCACCAAAATCCATTTCTGAAGCTCCCACAGTGTTCTCCTTAGAAAAATATACAATTTAGCCTTTTGAATCACTTAAATCCGATCAAAATTGAGAGAGAAATCGTTGGTTGAAGTTTGGGGAATACTCGCTTTCTTGGGAAAAATCCTCGATCTTTGTAGTTCTTTTAAAGTGAAAGAACTTAGAAGGACATTGATTGAAAGAATTATCTTTGATTCTTGAATTCTTGACTTAGACTCTTTAGAGTTCTTAATGAAGAACCATAATTTTAGAAGAAGAAGAGTCAAGAAATCCTTTCTTGGGATTCTTGAACTTGTTTTCTTGAAACCCTAGGTTATGATTTAAAATCCTATTAGAGCTTCTTGAATAGATGAAGAAATTTGGGTTGGGTAGATTGAAATTTATGAAGTATAACTTACCTTGAGGATGAATCTTAAAAGATAACCTAAAACTTCATGATTTTCTTGATCATTCTTGAGCATTTATGTTTAGGAGAGAAGGGAGAGAGTTTTTTATTATGAAAACTGATGTTTTGGGCTTTATAGGACCATAAATAGACTCCCACAGGTTTTAGGATAAAATACCCTCAAATTGTAAAGAAGAAAACATTATTAACTCATCCAATTAGGGTCAGAGACGTACTCCAAGCGCGGACCTTCGGACAGCTCTGCACCCCTTCACTAAAATGGTTATAACTTTCTACACCGAACTCTGATTAAGGCGAAATCAGATGCATTGGAAAGATAATTCAAATGCCTTTGATATGACACATTATGGAGCATCTAATGCATTATACTTTAGGAGATATGGTCATTTAAAGTTGACCCTTTTATCAATTCAGACGAAAACTTAGTTGCTAGAAATTCTTTGAACTTGGCTTGATGTAAAAGATCCTTTATGACTCCAAATCATACCTAATATACTTTAAATACTCAGGAATTGATCCTAGTACGTATATACAACTTACAAGTCATTGGTTCACCTAATTTTATAAAATCATACATTAGAACTACGACCTCATATCAGCTCTAATTATATTCCCATACTAAGAAATTGACTTTAACATCTTTGCTCAATTAAGAATCCTCAATTAAAATCCTATATCACATGAATGATGACTCAGTCTTAGCTTAAAAAAATTTGATGTGTTATATTATCTCCCCTTTAGGATCATTCATCCTCGAATGATGAGTAAAGGTGGATATCAAGGCATGAATAGACTCAGAATTCATCTTGATACTCCCATCATTCAATCAAACTTTCGACTCCTCATCACTATGAACAATCCCTATTTAGACTCAAGAATAGACAACCCACTCAAGAAAAGACAATCAATTTAGTTAAGGGTAAGGACATTACCTTCAACATTCTCGTTGTCAGGCACGAATAATAATCCAGACTCCTTGCAATACTCAATCAACCAATTTGGACAGTCATAAGTCACTCAGAGTAGACAAGAGCAAAGATACTTTTTAACACATTTTCACCATCAAGCATGAATGGAACGTTACAATGCAATCAATTTTAATCATTTGAACACCCCGAGAATCAACACTTTGAACTCAGGAAGGAAGCCATCAACTCTAATAGGGAATGGGACCATCGATATATAATACTCTATATACAAATTTTCAAGCTTAGCATCTCATCTCAATTGTACTCCATTTCATAGAACTCTGCTCCCTCAACTTAAGCTTATAGCTCTTACTCAAGTTCCCATCTAACCACCTCCTCCTCTTCCAATCAAGCCTACTTCTAAGCCTCATGGCATCATGATCATACTCATACAAAGCAAATCCTCAATACTCAACTCTAAACTTCCACAGGGACTTTCATTAAAAGATCACTA